>AZIM01002768.1:135588-145688 GCA_000516915.1 Ophiophagus hannah | reverse complement strand
AAGCATCCTCTGAAGCTGCGTCTAGTGCCAGGGTTTGTGGCCCTTCCTTTTTCTTTTCCTCCCTCCCTCCCTCCCATCCATCCACCCATCCATCCATATCTCATTCACTTTCCCTTCCCTTCCCTTCCCTTCCCCCTTCCTTCCTTCCTTTGTTCCTTCTTTCCTTCTATCAATTTTTCCTTCCTAACTTTTCTCTTTCCTCCCTCTTTCTTTCTTTGTTTCCCTATTCTTCCTTCCTTCCTTCCTTCCTTCCTCTTTCTTTCTCTATCCCTTTTCTTTCTTTTCTTTCTTGTCTCCCTTCTCCCTCCCTTTCTCTCTCTCTTTTTCTCCCTTCCCTTCCTACTTCCCTCTCTCCTTCTAAGGCTAGGATACCCACCTGAAACAAAAACTCCTTTGGATGAAGCCAGCTTATTTATGCCCTCCCCACCTTCACTTTCCTGTTTAGTGTCAGGGAGGCAGCATCAGGTACTGGGGAGCTTCCACCCCCTCTCCTTCCTTCTCCTAACATGCACCTGAGGCCGTTTGGCTGCAGCACTTCCCCCAAAGGCCCCCAGGCCCTGCATTGATCACGCCATGGCTTCTGGCTGCCAGCATTGGCAGTCAGCTNNNCATGGCTTCNGGCTGCCAGCATTGGCAGTCAGCTGATTGGCTGGCAGCAAACTGTCCCATGTGCCCCAAAACCCGGGACAAACCATGTTTCAGTGAATGACCCATGCCGAAGGTTGTGGGATGGAGGGACTGAAGCCCATTGGCTAGGGCAAAAGGATGGGGGCAGGCCAGCCCAGGAGAAAAGCTGGAGGTTAATGTGTGGAGGTGGAACCCTGGAGGAGAAGCAGGTGTTGCAACAGTAGGAGCCTAAAAGTCCTAGGCATAGACCCACCCATGCAGCTCTTGCAATGTGGTAGAGAAAAGAAGTAGCAAGTACTCTCAAGGAAAGTCAAACAAACTACTTTATACACAGAACATTTAAGCTAAGCCACACCCAGGCTCCAAGCAGTCTCACGTGGCTCATACAACAAATCCTGCATCTCAGTCACCAAACAGTCATCACTGGATGACTTGCTGCCATGGCTATTCCAGTTCATGAATTCTTATACACTGACAAATTTTACTTTACAATAATCACTAAAGATTTGTGATGCAAACTTTAAAAAGCCACCTAAATCTTTCACTGCAAAAACAATTGTCAGTTAAAAAAATGTGTAATGCTAATTACACATGCTAATTATGTAATCTTTTGAATCTCTATTCAGAGAAAAGGCACACCAGACCTGGGCTTATTTCTAAGCTCTTCCATTTGAAGAAGTGTAGCCTAACCATCCAATTGATATAGACTTAAATATCCCATGTGGATTTTATGGAAAGTGTCAGCTGGGAAAATGAGAAAGTGTGTAGTTAAAGAAAGAAACTGTATCCAGAATACCAACTACATTTTCTAAAAACCTATTCCTTTATATAAGTTGATTTATTTTCTCCCTACACTCTCTTTATTTCAACCACTTAAAAACATTAGCTACAAACAAACGTGGTTGATGCTGCACAAAAACCCAATGGCCATGGAGGAAGTGGGAAAATGCAATTGCATAACAACAAGCTACAGATTGCAGCTGAAACCTGACATAATTTTGTATATTTCCATAAGTTACAAGTACACCAATTTTGTAGTTAATTATTACCACACTTGTCTGCCAGGTATCCAGGCTTCAGGAAATTCAGTGAATCAATGAATATATTTCTCTGAACACTGGTTTACTCAGGTTACCCATTTCAGATTATATCTGTATTTTATGAGTTTTCCAAAACCAACCCCCAAATTCACTGCTTTCTGCCTCATGCTCTTTCTGTATAAAAATGAACTTTATGTCTTATTTTGCCTTCAGTTTGCCTGTGAAGAAACTGCTTCATTCGACTATATAGTTGCTTGGGACAATTCATGAAGCTTCCCTCTTTATGAACTTTGTAGAATGTTTTTTTTCCCAATCAGTTTTGAAATGTCAAAGCAAGTGAAATTAATTTGGTTTTAATTTCATTAGTTGTCTGACTGAATTTCTGCTATCAAATTGACCGCTTAGATTTTCTGCAGGATGGTCTGTTACTCTTTGAGTTTCTCAATGGTACACCCACTGTCTTTGTACAGTTAGTTCTCAACTTATTATTGGTTGCTTAGTAATCATTCAAGGTTAAGATGGACCTCCACAGAGCTATTTACGATCTGGCTTCAAAGTTCCAACATTCATCTTCCCAATGGTCACATATTCATATTTTTGGTGTTTGGCAATCAGACCATATTTACAACTGTTTGAACTGCCACTCAAGATGGCCGCACACATGAATGTTGCGGTTGCGCTCCTTCTTTCAGTGTATGATTCTGTGGTTTTTTTTAATTGGACCCTGTGGGGCAAGGGGCACCTATAGTTGGCAAGGCTTGTTACAAATTGGACTGAAATGTGAAAAGGCTATTATGGACTAGTCCACTATTACGGACAATTTTATACATTCTAATAACATACCAGAAGATGCGGCTAGGACTTTAGGGGAGCCATGGATTACTATCCCTGCAAGAAGGAGGAGGAGGCAGAGAAAATGGAGGGACAGGAAGAGAAAGAGAGGATGTCCTGAAGGAGTTCTTTTTAAGCTGAGTAAGTTTTCACACAAGCCTTCAGTTCAAAGTATATTTCTTATCAATGCAAGCTCCCTTACTAACAAAATGGATAAATTAAGGCTACAGATTGCAAATACTAAATTCATCAAGAACTGTTGTGTTTTGCTAATCACAGAAACTTGGCTTCATTCACTCATTCCAGATACAGCTGTTGAGCTGGAAGGCTGCATAGCTCACTGGCACGACAGGAGTAGAGAATCTGGTAAGAGCAAAGGGGGAGGTTTAAGCCTTTATGTGAACAAAAGTTCACAATATAAAGACTGTAGACAGCCACTGCTCCATGGATCTGGAGTATATGACTATTAAATGTAGACCCATATATCTTCCACGGGAATTCAGCATGGTTTTGATAACTGCAGCCTATATCCCACCTGATGCCAATACTACCATAGCTTTGGGATTCTTGTACAACATTGTTAGTAATCAGCAGAATAAGTATCCTGATGCTGTGCATATTAAATCAGGCTGATTTAAAAGCAGTGCTCCCTAAATTCTGTCAGCATGTTAAGTGTGCTACTAGAGGAGCAAACATATTGGACAAAGTATATACCAACATTAAACATGGCTATTATGTTATAGAATTACCACATTTGGGACAATCAGACCATATGTCACTGCTTTTAGCACTTTGGATTATGGATCCCTCTTAGAAGACAGGTTGTGCCTATAATAAAGACAGTGAAATCTTGGCCAGAAAATGCTTCCCAACAACTTCAGGATTGTTTTGAGAACACAAATTGGGACATCTTTTACCACCCAGACATAGAGGATCACACTGCAGCTGTTCTGTGCTATATCAAACATTGCACAGATACTATCACTGTGGATAAATGTATTAGGATCTATCCCATTCAGAAGCCCTGGATGATCAAAGAAATTCAGTGCGTCTTGCGTGATAGGACCAAGGCCTTTAGGTCTGGTGATGGGGCAAGATACAGTGTTTCAGAGCTAATCTGAAGAAAGGTATTTGGAAGACCAAGACTAAGAGGAATAAGAGGAAGATTGAGGATAATTTTTATAGTAATAACATGAGGCAGGTGTGGTGAGGGATTCAACAAATTACCAACCATCAACTGACCAATGTCATCCCTGCTGAAGGGGATGCTTCATTGGCAGAGGAGCTGAATCATTTTTTTGCTCACTTTAAAGTGGAAACATCAGAGACAGCTAAAATACAGCCATCAGCCCATTGTAGCCCCCACCTCATTGTGGAGGAACAGGAGCTGAGGAACATGGACCCTAGAAAGGCTGCCAATTCTTATGGTATCTCTGGCCAAGTGCTTAAAGTCTGTGCTGATCAGTTGGCNACCTCAATGATTACAGACCAGTGGCACTCATTCCTATCATCATGAAGTGCTTTGAGAAATTGGTCTGTTGGCACATCACTTCTGATATTCTGCATACATTTGATAAACACCAGTTTGCATACACAAGAAATAGATCTATAGAGGACACTATAGCCGTCACTCTTCACACTGCTCTGACTCATCTGGAACAGCGGGGGAGCTAAGTGAGGCTGCTGTTTGTAGATTTCAGTTCTGCATTTTACACAATTCTTCCACCTAGACTAGTGTCTAAATTTATGGATCTTGGGCTTTCTTATTCAATCTGCCTTTGGATTATGGATTTCCTGTCTGGCTGCTCATAGAGGGTCAGATTAGGTAATTATACCTCTTCAGCCCTTATTCTTAACACTGATACACCACAGGGTTGCGTGTTGAGTCCCTTACTCTATACTTTTTATGTGCATGACTGCATTCCCACTCACGCTAGTAATACTATTACTAAATTTGCAAATGATACAACAATGGTGGGACTCATCTCCAGGGGGGATGAATCTGCCTACTGAGATGAGGTGGACCAGTTGCTTTCATGGCATGAAGACAATAACTTGGTCCTCAGCACCAGTAAGACCAAGGAGCTTATAGTGGACTATAGAAGGAACAGATCAGACATCCAGTCCTTGCTTATGAATGGAGACTGAGTGGAGCAAGTGGCCAATTTTAAGTTTTTGGGTGTTGTTATCAAAAAAGAGGTCCGACCTGGGACACTCACATTGCAGCACTGGTAAGAAGGGCCCAGCAGAGATTATATTACCGGAGACTTCTCAGGAAACAACAACTGAATGAAAAATTGCTGGTGACCTTCTACTGCTGCACCATAGAAAGTATTTTAACCTACTGCACCTGTGTATGGTTTGCCAATTGCACAGTGGCAGATAGTTCAGCAGTCCAGAGGGTTAACATCATTGCCCAGGGGATCATTGGTTGTCCTCTCCCCTCTTTGGAAGAGCTTAAGAAAGCTCTTAAGAAAGCTCCCTTAAGAAGGTTCAAAACGTTCTTAAAGATCCATCTCATCCTGGGCACCCTTTTTTTAATTATTACTATCTGGCAGACAATACAGGATAATAAAGGACAAATAAAGTGGAAAACAGTTTCTATCCCAGAGCAGTAACTATATTGAATTCTACTGTATAGTGCAATATTAATGCAATATTGGGTTTTCAATTCAATTGTATAGAATGTGAAGAATGTGAGTTTGTGTTTTATTTTTATAGTTATAATGTACACTGAAGATGATATTTAATTTCATTGCACAAGGTGCAATGACAATAAACTAAACTAAACTGTTTGCAGTGTCCTGTAATCGTTTCATGTAATGTATGACTTTTTTTGCTGGAAACCAGTATTTACTTCTGGTTTCTGGCAAAACAAAAAGCCATTGTGGGCAATGGATTTGTTTAATGGCTCTAACATTCATTCAATGGCTGCTGCATTTGCTTAATGACCATGGTGTTCATGTAACCATTATTGCAAAAAAGGAGATAAAGTTGGACACAGCGATATGGTGACCCACTTAGTGGCTGGCATGACTTAAGACCATGATTCAAGACTGAATTTTGGTCATAAGTCGAAGACCACCTGTACTGAACTCATGTCTGGTTGCTGGTCACTGCCTTGTCTTTCCTCATACTATTACTTGCATAATGGATTTTTCCAGAAAGTTGGTATGTTCAAACCTTGATAATTTTGAGTCTAACCATTTATGCCTTGACTTTTTATTTGTTTTCTGGCTATCCATGGTATTCTCAGATGTTTTCTCCAATACCAACATTCACAAAGCATGCATATTCTTTTTATTCTGTTTCTTCAAAATTCAACTTTTCCTTCAATGAAGCATCTTAATGAAAAATATTGCCTGCATGATTCTGATCTTTGCAGGTAAAGATATATTCTGTTGTCTGAATGGCTTTTCCCCAGACTTTTATTGCTATTCTACAGAGTGCTGAACTTCAGCCCATACATTGACTAATGATTTCTTTATAGTTGATACTTAAACTTGAAAGATAAGCTATTTACTACTAAAATGTCTTTGGAATATTAATTGAATAATCATACTTCCTTAAAACCCACCAATTCCTAGTCCAAATCAAAGCAAGCTTTTATTCACTTGGGTATTTTTGGTGGAAAGAGATTAGCCATGTGAAGAGGGAGGGGAAAAATTGGTGCAATACAGGTATGTCAGGTTTCTCTGCTGTTTTACAAGCAAGAATGCAGAAAGTCATTGAACGGGGGACTTTTGAATGCAATGCAATCATCTAATGATGATTACATGCCTTGTCTCATTTCATTTCAAACAGAAGAAACATTCTGATTTTAGCTAAAGGTGACACTTCAAGAAAAGCCAGAGTGAAAAAAAGACAAGGTCTTCCAAGTGCTCTCTGCTACCTTGCCTCAAGATGTGGGAGAATAGCCACTTTTCAGCACCTTTCAGAAAAGCATCAGAATGGGGATTTTCTGCTGTTTTCTCTCCTGCAATTAGATTTAAACACAATACAATTAATTATCATCTTAAAATACCAGTATTACTTTGCCCAGTCTTTTACTTTCACTAATCTTGGTGGGAGAATCCTATATGTCAGAAAAGGAATATTCCTCCCTTTTTATTGCTATTTACCACTATAAAAAAGTAATAATTTCTAAAATGATTTTTTAAAAACTTTGAAAATTGATGTATTGTGATATAATATAATCTACAAAAGTACCTCTAACAAACAGTATATGCCAATTCCATACCTCCTAGATCATGGCATGCAATTGTTTTTGGATTAAACATTCTAGTTTGTATGGAATAGAATCAATAAGTAAAACTAGACTTTAGTATACTTTTGGTGTGATAGTCCAAATGTGTCAGATCTTATTGATATTGGATCCTTATCATGAACATAGAACACTGCATGTGTCATGGAAATGACTGAGACTGGTAAATGAGCCCACTCTTTCTTTACTTTATTAAAAAACATTATGTACCAACCAACATTGTGATGGGCAGTGGAGGACAATATTTACAAGATCATCTAACGATTACCATGGCATATGGAAGATTGCAACTTGTTAGAAGAGTGTATGGTGAAAAACATGAATTAATGACATGGAAAGGAAAGAAAAAAAGAGATGTAAATCTGAGCGATGGTGGCATGTCTTGTAGAGCTATGAGAATATCTGCTGTTAGTTGCTTATCCTCTTATCTGCTAATTTTTACTAATCTGAATACGCAGCTTCCCTAGAATGGGAAGATGGTAAAGTCAATTCCTTACAAACTCTACTTCAGTTATAAACACCTGCCTGTTTGCCTTTGTGACAAGGTAGTATTTACCCATTGAGAATATATTAAAGTAGTTCATATTTGGATTGAGAAATACACTACAGGGGTAATAATCTTGGAATATTGAATCATTACACATGTGTAATTGTTCTTGTAATGCATTTTGTTGCTACTTAGTTGCTACTTGCTACTTAGTTCAACAATGACTAAACATAAAAATAGAATTATGTAATTTGATGCTAATTGAAAGATGATTGGCTGACTTTTGGTTCAGCCACTCTCTCTCAACTCAATCCACCTCACAGAGTATTGTTGAAGGAAAATAGGAGGCAGGAGCACAATCTGTGCTGTTAGAGATATAGAAAATAAAGATGGCATACAACAATAAAACTAACATTCCTATGAATTGTACACTTAAGGATCCATAGATGATTTTGGGAAAAAATTATGCAACATTGAGAATGAAGATGACTGAAGATGACTGAAAATTACCTGATTATTGTCAGGTAATTTCAGTGGCTGGTTGAGAATGAAAACCAGGAAGTTACAGAATGAATGAGAATGATGACTATTTGGTGAGTATCTATTTAGAAAAAGACTAAGTCTTCAAGTATGTGGTTTAATAATATGCTGTTCATGTTACCACATGACAAAACAATGAACCTAAAAGACAAATTAATTTTGGTATTAGATAATGAAAGATAATTGGTGAATAATGATTAGAGGTAGTCTTTGGATTATCTTTGGGACCAAGATTACCATTGCCAAGCAATGTGGTTTTAAAGCACAACATTACATGACTACTTAATTTATCAACAACGATCTCTAGCAGTCCCAGTTCTTATAACCTCAAGATATGTGGGCTGTCAAGTGGGAACTTATAGAAGTCAGAGTGTATGTAAATGCTATGGGTGATGAGGGACACTGTGAGGAATCCCTGGGAGCCTCAGGGAAGATTAAGTATGAATAATGGAGGGCAGGGAGGGGGATGGTCGGGTAAAATGCAAGTGCAGGAAGAGCATAGGATAGAGGACATGGCACCATATGAATGCAGAAAAGCCAGCTAGCTTACCAAACCAACTTGCAATTGTTTCTGCTGTGTTCTGCATTAACTTTGCCTGACCTTGCTTGGAGGAAGCCAGCAAGAAAGATAATAAATGGCAATCAAGTGATTGAATTTTCCTGCAAGTGCCCAGATCATGATCACATGGCTGCCAGGGATGGTACGATAGCTGAAACTTCATGGATTGTCTTGCATTTCTATTTTCCAGCATCACTGTAACTTCAAGAGATGCTGAATGAATGAACATAAGCCAAGGACCACCTATAAAGGATCTGAACATGGAATAGATTATTACTAGATAATATCAAGAAAGGGTTTTTGTCCAGGCATTATGAAAAGAGATTTCAGATATAAAGCAACATTTTATAGGCTGTTCTAAGTGAGGATAATAATCATTGTAGTCCACTCAACTATGATGAATTCAGGCCAATCTAGATATTTCCGTAATATTCCAAATCATTCCCAAATGACTGTGTATAATTATAATTTCTACAATTGTGAGAATAGTCTTTCTATATTTATAATAATTATCTTGATGCATTGTGATATATCTAAGAAACACAACCCTATATTATCAATACAATATGATATTCAACTCAATGGCATTTAAATCTGAGTAAAAATGATTAAAATTGCCATCAATCACCTGTCGAGGTTAAATCAAAATATTTCACTATTATATTAATTGTGAATCGTTACTATAATCTTGATGGGATTAATGTGTTCAGAACACTATACCAATAAAATTGCTTAGACTAGGTATAGTATATTATGTTTTTTTCTCCTTCTCCTTTTATGGTATAAAGTAGACTTTACTGACCTAACAAAAAGTTGCAGAGCATGTCTTGCTCTGAAATATGAACTGCCATGACCTGAAAGTTACAGATAGATTCATTTATTTTACCAGACTTTTTGCTAAATCTGCATATTGTATCTCCTGAAGGTCAATTAAGATGCATTTCCTCGTTTCTCAGAATCAAGTTAAAAATATCATAAAATTATAAAAATCATAATCATAAAAATATCCCAATAAAGAGGAACACAGACAGACCACAAATAATAATTCTTATTTAAAGATTCAGAGGTTTATTTCATGAGCAATTTGAAACATGAATAGCCATCATAACACAACTTATAGTAATAATCCATTTCTTGGTGGGATTCAAAAATTTTTGCTACCGGTTCTGTGGGCATGGCTTGGTGGGCGTGGCTTGGTGGACATGACGTGGCTTGGTAGGCGGGGCAATGGAAGAATACTGAAAATCTCCATTCCCTCTCCATTCCTGGAGGAAGGTTACTGCAAAATCCCATTCCCTTCCCCATGCCACTAACCTGCTTTCCAACTCCGTTCTCCTATGCAGGGCAATAAAAGAAGACCCAGCTGATCAGCTGGGACTTGGGAGACAGAGAATAGATGGGGGCGGGACCAGTCAGAGGTGGTATTTGTCAGTTCTCGGAACTACTCAAAATTACTGGTTCTCCAAAACCTGTCAGAATCTGCTGAATACCACCTCTGAACCCATTTCAATGAGGTTCAGA
The DNA here is from genome assembly GCA_000516915.1 of Ophiophagus hannah. Taxonomy (NCBI): domain Eukaryota; kingdom Metazoa; phylum Chordata; class Lepidosauria; order Squamata; family Elapidae; genus Ophiophagus; species Ophiophagus hannah. Next base: position 135,819 of record AZIM01002768.1, on the reverse strand, counting down.
GACAATAGCTAGGTTCAGCAAGGAATAGCTATGGCCAATGGCACTGAACTCATCCCAAAACATTCTTTTTATACTTTTCTGCATGCCATTTCACAACTTACTTTCTTGTTCTTTCTTACTGACAGTCTCCACATATACCCGTGTACATCTCAAACCTCTATCCATCAGCTACTTTCAGTTCCTTCTCATGGTTTTGTCCTTCTATGTCCAAATATATTTATAAAGCTACAT
>AZIM01002768.1:104120-126835 GCA_000516915.1 Ophiophagus hannah | reverse complement strand
AAGAAAGAAAGAAAGAAAGAAAGAGAATCCAGATGAGCTTAGGGATGAAAGATAAGCATGCAATATTTTTTTTGTAATATGGCTTCCAAAATGCAAGTTGGATACAATATGCAATAGGATTAGACAGATAATTGCCATCAATGAGACAATCTTGTCTGTAAGCTATATGGAACATTCTGTCACAATTTCATTTACATTTTTCTGTATCCATTTAGTTTACTTTTGCAGATGCTCTAGATATTATTTTAATAATTGTGGGATGCATCGCAGCTGTTGCAGCAGGAACTGGACAACCAATTATCATCATTATCTTTGGCCAGATGACAAACAGCTTTGTGGTAACTAGTTTAAATGTGTCTACAGGTAAGAGCTTTGTATCACACTAAGCCATGATATATTGAATTACAGTATAGCACCAAACCAGCCAATTGTAGCTTATTAAATGCTTAGTGTAGGATGTGAATCCATAGACTGAGAGAACTAAGCTGGGAAACTAAGACTCTGAACATAATGAACAATTGTTGAAATGTAGCAAGAAAAATATTGCCCCACATATTCAGAACTTAATTTAAGAAATTAGTCTTTGATTAATTATGTACCTTAAAATCATTTTTTTACTTTTAGGGATCACATAAATAGATATTTCTCCATGATGATCTATCCCTAACCTGTTATTTCATGTCCCCCAATGGTGCACTCTGTGCCACTGAATTATAGTGAGAGTATAACCACTCTGATAGATGGCCATATCTAACTGAATTATAGTGATAATATATCCACTCTGATAGATGGACATATCTAGTTGACCTTAGCTGATCACAGAAAAGTCTGGTAGAGTTGGACCAAATTTAGATAAGAAATTATTATTAAATTTGAAAGCTGAGAGCCAGACTGGAAAAAGCATCCTCAAGGAAAGCAGTGGCAATCTCTTTTGTGTTTTTGCCAAAGCAAAGAAAAAACCCTGGTGTGGATATATATCCACATGTAATGATCCAAAATCTGGGATTTTTGTTATTGTGTATGACAGCCAATTTGCAATCTGGTATTGCTTGAAAAATTAGATTTTGGGATTAGATCTAGAAAGTAACAATTTATCTTTAATAAATGTTATTTTTCTTGGACATTATCGGACTTTAGACTATATGTCTATCGAGATTCTCAATCATCTAGGTCATAGTTGTCTTAAAGGTACCTTTTTTTTTGTTCAAAAGGCAACTGGATCCTAACCCCTTGAAGAAGAAGAATACATCATTTTGTTACTCATTCAAGAAGCTTCATCAGTTCTGATGGCTGGGGGATGGAAGGATAGATTCTGACAAGATGGGAAGGGAATGGAAGGATTGTATTTCTTTGCAGTCAAATGGTTGTTGGCACTTTAAAAGAGGGATAAAATAATTCATCTCTGTTAGAATTAAACACCTCACCTTCTACAGAAGGGAGGTATAAGATACCACTTTATCTCCAGCCTCTGCAGCAGTTCCAAGAAGATTCCACAATCAATTGCACTCTGATTCAGGGATTCCTGAAGGTACAGATATACCCCTAAGTGATCTCAACAGGTGTGAGAGTACTATGACCACATAATTGCAAAGAAATACAATCCTTCCATCCCCCCCTCGCCATCTATGAGAACCTATCCTTCCATTCCCTACCACAGTCTCAACTGTGAGTACCTATCCTTTCATCTCCCCATTTATCAGAACTGGTGAAGCTTCTTGGATAAGAAGTGAAACATTTTCTTCTTCCTCAAGGAAAAAACCAATCAAATTGCCTTTTGAAGGAAAAAAACACCTCAAAGACTTTAGACTATGTTAAAAATATTTGGACTGTATTTCTGTTTAATATCTATAAATTATCTTCTGATACTACTATTGTTATAATATTTCTTACAGGAAGTGCAGAAATGAATAATTCAGCATGTCCTCAGGCTGCTTCAGATATAGAAAATCAAATGGCCTCGTATGTACCTATACAGCTTTGTTCTTCTTCCTATTTGTAACTGACAAATTGTAACTTATAATTAATTTTATGGTTAACTTATCTGATATTGAGTTACATTGAATTTACTATTCTGTTATAAATATAATGAGCCTTATGGCACAGTGGTTAGAATGCAGTACTGCAGGCTATTTCTGCTGACTGCCAGCTGCCTGCAGTTTGGCAGTTCAAATCCCACCAGGCTCAAGGTTGACTCTGCCTTCCATCCTTCTGAGGTGGGGAAAATGNTCTGTAAACAGCTTAGAGAGGGCTATAAAATACTGTGAAGCTATATATAAGTCTAAGTGCTATTGCTTGTGCTATATAGCAATTTAATGTTGTTCTTCTGTTGATTAGACTTATAGATTTTTGTAGAAATGACTGGTTTATACTATTACAGTAAAACAAAAAGTTGTGATTGTTGTTAATGCCCTATTGTACTGTAACAGATAGAGTTGGAAGTCAATGCTTCTTTTTCTTTTCTTACCCTTCCTCACTTTTCTCTGCCTTTCCCCCTCCCTATCCCTGCTCTTTTATTTGCTTTCGTATTTTGTATTTTATAACACTTTATAATCTAATATAAAATGATATTATATTGTTCTTTTGTTATATAGTAAACATTTGATTTTATATTCATTATCATTTATTGCTTGTATTGATTATTTTCATGACTACTAACTTTTTATGAGTGTGCAAATCAATTTCTTTTCCTCCTCTTTTGTCTACAAGAATGTACTTTACATTTTTAAATTGGGAACTATATTTGGGCTTTGGGGTCTGAAAAGCTAGAAATAAATTCTTAACAAATGTATTGACTCTTCATGTCTTCCACAGCCATGCGTACTACTTTGTTGGAATTGGCTTTGCTGTGCTGCTCTGCAGTTTTTTTGAAATCTGTACTTTTGTGATTGCTTCTGCAAGACAGACATCAAGGATACGTGACAAATTCTTTTTTGCTGTTCTTCACCAAGAAATGGCCTGGTTTGATACCACACCAATTGGAACATTGAATACGAGGCTGACAGAGTAAGGATAATTTTTTTAAATATGCAATTTGGTGAAGACAATCACTGCCATGGACCAAAAGAGGACCAATTTCCATGGTTGATTTAGTTGTATTTCTATATCATCAATTGGCCACATTCACTAGTTATATTTACTTATTTGTTTTTAAATGTTTTCCAGCCTTAGAACAGAATTTTCAGATGGCTGCTTATAATAGAACTTGTAGTCCTGAAATTACAATTTTAAAATATTTATAGAATTAAAAATAGATAACATAATATCAAAATGCATATTAGTACTAGGATTACCAGATATATGAACACGCAAAGGAAGATATGAATAATTGGAAAGAATGAGAAATGGGGAGAAAGAGGACAGCCTATTTAGTATTTGTATTTATCAAAGAGGAAGGAATTAAAGTGAATAAGCAGGCAGATAATGGAAAATATACATTGAGAAGAATATGCTAGTTCTAACAATATGTTTGCCTTTCAGGCTCTTAGTTCAATCCAGTTTAGGAGACAAGAGCTTTCAATGGATAACTGATTAAGATTTTCTCCATTTAAGACAGCAGCACAAGCTGGATTCTAGATTCATTAAGGCTCTATAGCAATTTAAAAATTAAATTATTAACAGAATAATAAATCTCAATAGAGCAAAAATCATTTTCCATGACAATGGACAATAAGATAGAAGCCCAATCTCACAAAGGAGGGATTTCCTGAGCTAGAAGGCCATCACCAAGAAAGAGCTGTCAGATAAAAGAGAAAACTCTGCTTAAGAAGCCATGTTTTTCTCTTTGTTGATCAAACTGCTAAGGCTGTTTATGTGGCGCCATTTTCTAAAAGTCAGAATCCTACCTGATGGCTGTTAGGAAGCAATAATAACTGTATGAGTTCATAAATGCTCAGTGGAATTTCATAATTATTAGTTTATATTTCACTGCATAAACCATGATCTCTGCTCAGCATTTTATCCCAAAATTATTAACATGAATTAAGGCAGAACAATAATTATTGAATGCTTCTGAATATTGCCCTCTATTTAAATCAGACTCACAAAATGGGATTAGCAACCCTATAGTCTGTCAAATATTAAATATTTAGCATTATTTTATAACAGGTGTGTCAAACTCAAGGGGGCCCAAGAGGCCGACTTGGAAACAGTGATGGGCTGCCCTCTCAAGCTTCATTTTCATTTTCACTGGCAGAGGGTTGCAGAGGCCATTGCAGCCAAAAACAAATCTCGCAAGGGCTTCAGGCAACCATCCTGAGCTCCATTTTCATTGAGGGAGGGTTACAGGAGGCTATTGCAGCCAAAAATGGAGCTTGGAAGCCTGTTTTTGGTGATAGAGTGCTCGGGCTACCACAGGTGCCCCTGACATGAGTGACGTCAAGCTGGCCATGCCCACCCTGGCCATGCCCATCCCTGAGGTCAAACACAATCCTGATGTGGNCCTCAATGAAATCAAGTTTGACACCCTGTTCTATAATGTTTGGCTTCCCTTCAGTGAATTGTTCCATTAATTTTAACTGAGAGCATATGCTTGTGTATATAAAGGAATGTTAGAAGGATCTCCCCCCTCCCCCCCTCTATGTAGAGCTTTTGTAGAATGGGGGATGTTTCCATTTAGTTCTGAATGTTGTTATAAAAATATAATATATTGGGGTGCAAATTTAATTCTGGACAATTTTTCAACCATTGAATCTGCTGCAATTATTCCCTGAACATATTTAGCAAGACACATTTTGTTTGACTTGTATTCCAAAACACAAACTAGGTTTCTGGAACTGCTAATTATATACATTGCATATTCAACTATCATCTGAGATATCTCATAAAAATGTAAGCTGCTACATTTGATTATGTATGCTGATTTTTTTGAATATGTGAATAAAGGTAATTGACAGTAACTTTTCATCCTTTATTCTGTTTACATTGCAGGGATATTAACACAATTCACAAAGGCATCGGAGACAAGATTGCTATACTAATCCAAAATTTTTCAACATTTCTGACGGGAGTTATAATAGGATTTGCATATGGATGGAAATTGACCCTGGTGATATTGTCTGTTACTCCTCTTATTGCTGTTTCTGGGGGCTTATGGTCATATGTAAGTTTCTGGGAGTATACATATTAACATAACAGAACTGGGCAATTCTTTCCAGATGTAGGAAATTCACTACTGCAAATTTTCAAATGAACAATATCATCCTATACTGAAAAATTTCTAGTGAAGCAAAGCCTACAATCTTTCAAAACAATTTATTTTACTGTCAGATAGTTTCTTCCAACACAATTTCCCCTCTGCCCAATATTCAGTGAGCTGTGGTGGCACAGTGGTTAGAAAGCAGTAGAGGTTGGTAAAATGAGGATCCAGATTGTTGGAGACAATATGCTGACTCTGTAAGCCACTTAGAGAGAGTTGTAAAGCACTGTGAAGCAGTATATAAGTCTAAGTGCTATTGCTATTTAGTTTGAATAATTTTCTATAGGATTTGAGCCTATTGGCTCTTAGTTTAGACCATGGAGACAATATTATTTTTCTTTTTCTTTTTTGTTAAAAAATATTATATATATATATACATACACAAGAATTTAGATTAGTTAAACACAACTATTGAACAATGTCCCATTATCAATAAACATACAGAGTCCATATGCACAGTTAACCTGTAGGAAAGCGGGGGAAAGTTTCAAACCTCAAAGATAAACAGCCATGTCTTAATAGTTTCACAAAAAGCTAATGAGGTTAGACTGTTTTGATATCAAGGGAATTCTTTTCCAGGAAGGAAACTAAGGTTAGGAAGGCTGGACCTTGAGATCCCTGTAAATGTTATTTCCTAAAATAAGACCATGAAGGGAGCATTCTTTTTCAGATCTTAGAAAAGGGTTTCCCAACCTTGGCAACTTTTAGACAGGTGGACTTCAACTCCCAGAATTCCCCAGCCAGCATAAGTTGAAATCCACAAATCTTAAAGGTTGCCAAGGTTGGGTAACCCAGTCTTAAATAATAGGACTTGAGTGGTCCCATAGATATCCAGTTTTAAACAAAGAAAGGCTTTAAAGATGATAACAGTATTCTAAATGGCACATAGAAACATAGTGGGTAGGTGGTTCAGCCCTCAAAGCAGACATATTCCATTGGGCAATCATCTTCCTCCCATAGTTACTCAAAGCATTGCGTTCTGGATCAGCTATAATTTCTTTGTACGATGCTACAACTTAAAACAAAAAAATAGCCAAAATCAGCTTTAGCAAGAGAGCCTTTATGACAGAGGTCTTCAAACTTGACAGCTTTANNACTTGTGGACTTCAACTCCCAGAATTCGTCCTCCAATCATGTTAGCTCAGGAATTCTGGGAGTTGAAGTCCATAAATCTTAAACTTGCCAAGTTTGAAGATCCTTGCTTTATGAGATGGGTGATTATATTATATATATGTATGATTATATGATTTTTCAAAATGACCTTCAGAGCATTAGTATTTCCTATATTATTATTAACACGCTCTGATGCTAAGGATTTCTACTCCCCCTCCCCACCTGAAAAGAAATCTGTTCCAACTGCAGTTGAGTAAGCCATGCCCAGGTTCCTTGCTGTCTCCTTCTTGCTACACAGCAAATACTGTTTCAGTTTCCAAACAGCCCTCAACTCTCTCACAAATTGACAGGACGCTAGTCAGATGAATACCAATGGATGCTGGTAGGCAGAGGCAGAATTTCCCCCCCTTATTTTCCTCCCCAAGAAGCACGGTACCTTGTGTGTGTGTGTGTGTGTGTTCACATTCTAAAGTAAAACATGTAAACACTTTTCTGTTTTGCTGAGTTCAATTATTTTTCTTGAACCAGATACTATCAATGTTGACTACAAAGGAGCTGATGGCTTATGCCAAGGCAGGGTCTGTGGCAGAAGAAATTTTGTCAGCTATCAGGACAGTTATTGCTTTCAATGGGCAGAAGAAAGCTATAGCAAGGTAAGATGACATTTACATATTCATGGGACGGTATCTTATGCCATCAGTTTATCTGATTTTATGTTAATATTAGCTCTGTTACATAGTAGTGCTTCTGAAATCTTCCCCAGGTCTTTATGAGCTAGAACAGGATCAATGGATCGAAACCAGTTACACTCATATTAAGCCTTTTCTAAACCTTAGATTTCCAGCCACCAAGCTGCTTGATCCTTCTACAAATAATTATTCTTTGGACATGAAATTATGTATGTCGTGAGAAATTGTATAGATTAGATTTTTTTTTTCCTTCCCTCTTTCCAAAAGCCAGAGAGAAGCAAAAAAGATCAAGAACAAAAGCAATGCTCCAATGTAATATACAAATATACTTCACCTACTTAGATTAATGTAGCCAATGGTTCTCAGAGTCAGGTTGGCAACTTGGATTATAATATGTGTTCCCTCCTTTGTAGTTATACATAAAACAATCTCCTAGTGTTTAAATTACCATGCAAGATAAAGATTTGCAAGAAAATTTTGGAGATTAAATGTATTCACGTGACATTAAATATATTGATGTGATATAATGTGCTCTGGCTTGTTCCTGTAATTTGTAGCAAATTTCAACCAATGTGTTACATCAATTTCTTAAATGGAACATCATTAGATAAAATGTACCTGCTTTTCTCAGGGAAATGTCTTGTAAAAAGAGAGATCCAAGGAAACATCAGTGAGATTTCAACAGCCCCAGGAAGTAAAACTTTTTAAAGGAATGATTAAAAGGTACAAGTGTTTACTTTTAGGAAAAACATATCCTAAAACTGTCCTAAGTCTAACATGCTGGATCTCTTATCAGGTATGATAAAAACCTAGAAGAGGCTCAGTCTATTGGAACAAAAAAGACTATCACCACCAACATTTCAACTGGTGTATCCCAGTTTTTGATCTATGGATGCTATGCCCTTGCCTTTTGGTATGGAACCAAGCTCACAGTAGATGAAAGGGATAATTATGATATTGGAACAGTATTAATTGTAAGTGTACATTTTCTATTGAACATTAATGTTTAAAATAACTATTATAAATCTATTAGATAAATCTAATAAATCTAACCATCTAATAAATCAAAAGGTTCTTGTCGCTCAAGAAAAAGAAAATCATTGTCAAATAATTTTAATAAAAACAGATAGACATCTGTCTTGGGACTCTGGGTATAGCTAAAATGCATAAGGCAGGGAGGCAAAATATTTTCTAAGACAGAGAACATCCTTATTTATTTTTATTTTTATTTGTTTGTCAAACATGTACAAGATAACAAGTAAAAGTATGAACATAAACAAGAACAAAGGGAGTAAATACAGATAAATGGGACAGTAAGATAGGGATGGTAGGCACACTAGTGTGCTTATGCATGCCCCCATTAAGGACCTCTTAGGAATGGGGTGAGGTCCACTGTAGACAGTTTGAGGTTGAAGCTGTGAAAGGTTGAGGTTGTAACAACGGAGTCAGGTAGGGTGTTCCAGGCATTAACCACTTCGTTGCTGAAGTCGTATTTTCTGCAATCGAGTTTGGAATGGTTTACCTTGCATTTGTATTGGTTGTTTGCCCATGTATTATTGTTATTGAGGCTGATGGAGTCATTGACAGATAAGACATTGTAACCGACAATTTTGTGTACTATGCTTAGATCAAACCGCAGGCAGCACAGTTCTAGATTGTCCAGGCCCAAAATTTCAAGCCTGGAAGCATAGGGAATTCTATTGTGAGTGGAGGAGTGGAATACTTTTCTCAAGAAATACCTCTGAACCCACTCAATTGTGTTAATGTCCAATATACAGTGCGGGTTCCAGGTGGATGAGCTGTATTCGAGAATTAGTCTGGCAAAGGTTTTGTATGTCCTAGTTAAACAGTTCAATATTGCTTCGCAAAATAAGGTTAACAACTCTTAAAGTTCGCAAAATAAGGTTAACAATTCTTAAAGCCTTTTTGGTGATGCTGTTACAGTGAGCTCAGGGGCTTAGATTGTTTGAGATAAGTACTCCTAGGTCCTTGACAGAGTGAGGGTCATCTATGAGATTGCTTCCGCCTAACTTGTATTTTGTGTTCTGATTTTTTTTGTCAATGTGTAGGACAGAGCATTTGTTAGTTGAAATTTGGAGTTGCCAATTGCGTGACCATTCTGACACATAGTCAAGGTCACTTTGTAGGGCAGCAGCATTGTTGGTGGTGTTAAATAATTTTATGTCGTCGGCAAAGAGGATGCAGCTGCTTTTAATATTGTCGCATAGGTCATTGATGTAAAGTAGAAAGAGTGTGGGTCCTAAGACACTGCCTTGTGGGACACCACCATTAACTGGTTCTGGATTTAATAGGGCCTTCCCTATTTTGACCATTTGTTGCCTGTTTGACAGGAACATGGCTATCCACTTGTGCAGGGGTCTGGAGATGCCGTAAGAAGTAAGTTTCAGAAGTAGTTTGTCATGCACCACTGAATCAAAGGCTTTGCAGAAGTCTATGTAAATTGTATCTGTTGCTTTACCCTTGTCTAGATGTGTGGTCCAAATGTTCCTACAATGTAGGAGTTGCGGGACAAATTTTTCCTGAAAACAAACCGCTTGTTAGAAAGTAGGTTGCTTGTTTATAAATGTAGGGTGATGGATTGTTTTATAATTGATTCCATGACTTTACAGGTGATGCAACACAGTGAGATTGGTCTGTAATTTTCTACTAGACTAGGGTCTCCCTTTTTAAAAATAGGTATGACCGTGGCTAATGACCATAAGTTGGGCAGGGAGCTGTTTCTGAAAGATACCTCATAGATTGTGCTTAGAGGTTTGCTAGGGCAGTGGCAAGCTTTTTCAAAAAGTAGGCACATAATCCATCAGGGCCAATAGATAGCTTTAGGTATGTAGTGCTGTTTCAATGTTAACTGCTGCAAAGTCAATATATAGTAGGTCATTACAATTTGTTGTGGTGCAACTAGGAAATGGGGGGCAGCAGCCATTGCTGTCAACAAAGACTGAACTGAAGAACTTATTAGAGATTGGCCTTTACAGATTCGTTGTTACAGTCTTTCCCGTTAGGCCCTGTTAGGAGTGGGATAGATTTTGAGTCTTAAAGTTTGGCATTAATGAAATTATAGAAGGCTTGGGAAGAGTTTGAGTTTAACAGCTCTTCCTCCTGTTTGCAATGGTGATTGGTACATTCAGTCTTTATTTGGCAGCATAAGGTTTTGTAGAGGTTTTTAAAGTTAGCTACATAGCCAGTTTTGTTGGCTCACCAAGGATATTTTTTTCTTGGATTGTAGCTTTCTTATTGATATGGATAATTTGTTTTATTTTTAGCTTTAGGAGTTATTTTTGGTACGTATCGATATAATGGTCTTCTGTAATATTACAACCTGTGAACAGGAGGTGCCAATCAATCTGCAGCTATGAGATCATGGGTTGGCTTTTTTATAGTTATAATTTGGAGTCCCATCATTATGATCCTCTTTGCAAGGACTGAAGTTGAGACAAAAATCAATCATGCTGTGATCACTGTTGGAAAAAGGTTCTTTAAGTTGTAGTCCATAAATTGAGTTTAAGCTATTGCAGAAAATGGTATCTTTGTCTTAGTGAAGGTCTGAAAGTATATCTGAATTCATTCTGTTGGCATTAAAAGTAGACAAATGTAGATAAAATCTATGTATAGACATACAGGTATATAGATAAACCTATACTCAAGTACCAATTAATGTTAGGTTGCCAAATGAATAATCTCTGACAGTGGACAGATTTAAACCATTCACAGCTTTGCATAGCTGCTAATTAAAGAGACCATTATTTCACTTCTATTCTGCTGATCATAGTAAACAAATTAATGAAAATTTATATACAGATGTCATTAAGGATTTGGGACACCCAGGATCCCACCACTTGACACTAAAAGTGCTATCAGAAGCATCTGAAGAGATCAGAAAAGTGAAGACTGACCAACCAAATCCCACATTTTTGCACTTGTGTCATGCATGTGATGCACACATGGCTTTTTACAGACATATACACAAAGAGAGATATAGAATAATATATGTTTTGATTACTATCTAATTCTGCACTGGCTGGCCCACAAATTGTTGTCCACAGTATTCGATTGCTTTTCTTTTCCAGATTAAATACTAGCAATAATAAACTCCAGATGGGGGAGATGCCAATAGTTAAATGAATTCATTGTAGATCATATAAACATGATCATTTACTTGCAGTATATACTCAGCAAGCTTATCTGTGCTGGAAATCATATTACTAATCTTAAATTATTCTTGGTGGGAAAATTACCTTTGAATTAAGGTAACATTCATCAAAACAGATAAATAAAACATCGGTGCTGCCTGATTATATGAAAGTTTCATATTATGAATTGTTATCATTTTAAAACTGTGTTTAAATCAAGCTATGAGAACTATAATAATATTCTGGATATAGAGACCATGTACCTCCAGAGTTGCTGCACTATAACTCTGGGCACCCTGTACCCTGATATTGGCTGTTATTACTCTCCTGACTTATTAACTGAATCCACAGAACTGAACACTTGTATTAACTATTTTCTCTCTTTTACTTGACAGGTTTTCTTTTCTGTACTTATTGGGGCATTTTCCCTTGGACAGGCTTCCCCCAATTTGGAGAATGTGGCCAATGCTCGTGGAGCAGCTTACCAAGTCTTTAAAATTATCAAAAAGGTATTTATGTGCTATGATATATAAATATATTTATGGATATTTGAGCACTTCATTTCTGTATTTCTTTGCATTTTCTTAGATAAGTAAAATAACCCTATGGCATATCACCTGAAGGAACAGAGGAACAACACAAGTTGGCCAGACACAAATGGATAACATATCAATTCCTTGTTAGTAGATTTAGAATCTAATAATAAATGAATCTAAGTTTGAGTTGTTCAAACTTGAAAACTTTAAGACTGGGGAATTCTGGGAGCTGAAGCCCACATATCTTAAAGTTGTTAAATTTGAAAAACATTGAAATAAATAATGTGGGACTATCCTGCTTTTAGAAAGAAAAACCTTTGGCAATAGTGGTACTAGAATGATGGGATTTCAGAGGTTAAATCAAGAGCCTCACTGCCTTAGCACATTCACATGAATAAAATGAGAATATAGCTTGTGAACTATTTCAGCATTGCAAATAGAGGATGAATTAAACTTAAGTGGCTTTTTTTCTCATTCAGCAATATTCTGTTTGATTTATTTACTATTCTAACTTCAAAATAATAAATTGTTATTTGGTAGTTATGAATGAAAGTATATGAACTGAAGGTTAAAACAGAATTGTTTCCTATCTTTGTTTCAATTGGTTAAGTTTCAGAACACTTAATTTGTTGGTTTTTGATATAGTGGAATTACCTGCAGAAGGAGAAGAGAAGGGGAAATAAAGAGTTGGTTAGGGAGAGGAAATCTCTGATTTTAGATCTATATCTGCCATTTCCCAAGGAAAGGCAGACAATCTTGCATGATTCTTGTAAATAGGCATTCAGCAATAAAATATCTACTTTGCCCTATTCACAAATGATTTTAGTTGTTTGCACATGACAATTATATGGATATAACAGGAACCACAAATGACATTCCTAATATAGTTATGTCTAATTAGCCTTAATTGATATTAATTCAAAGCACTTGCTTTGAAATTTATAGGCAATCTATTCATTATTTGAAAAGGCAGCTATATTTCTCAGAAATGCAATTCTGTAAGAAGAAATAATACATCATTTTCCATACTTTACATCTCATACTTATTTAACATTGGACAAAAAATTGCTTGCACTATATTGTATTTATAAAAATTATAGATTTCTTTCCAATTATTTTTCCAGCCTCGTCCCATAGATAGCAGTTCCACTGAGGGATTCAAGCTGGATAAACTCAGAGGAGAAATTGAATTCAAAAATATCTATTTCAGTTACCCCTCTAGACCAAATATTCAGGTAAGACAGAATTTTTTCTTCTTCTTTTTATGCATGTAAATGAAATGTTGAAAGCTATTTTCTGTATGATCAGGGAAAGGTCTTAAGAATGTGTAATTACAAGCTGCATTACAAAATAAAAACACTCTAGCAGTAATAAAAATGTGTAATTATAGAAGATAAAGGATCTTTCTTAGATATCATAAATGAGTCCCTCATTTTTAGAATGTTTTTACTGACTAAAATATATTAGATAATCTTCAAGAGTATTTTTCCTGTATTTCAGGCATGATCTATACTGTATTAAGCCAGAGAAGTGACTAAAATATTTTAAATATATATTTATATTTTGAATAATTCCAGATTCTTAGAGGTTTGAATTTAAAAATACAACCCGGACAGACCATTGCTCTTGTTGGTTCCAGTGGTTGTGGGAAAAGCACTACTATTCAACTCTTGCAAAGATTTTATGATCCACCACAAGGACAGGTTCGTTTTAATGCAAGAGCAACTGTGATATCTTATTATTGAGACTTCTGAATTTGACTTTTTAATTTTAAAAAAAGCCCTAAATCAGGGCTAACAATACCAACAACAAAACTTCTAATATACATTTTCTAAAAACTGTATATTAGTAATCATATCTAAAAACTGTATATTAGTAATCAGTATCTACTTGATTACTCTAGTAATCAAAGATCTACACTGGTGACTCTTACAAACTTCTATTTTCCTTCCTTCAGATCACCATAGATGGGCATGATATTCGGACTCTTAACATCAAGTGGATGAGGGAAAACATTGGCATTGTAAGCCAAGAACCAGTTTTGTTCGCTACCACAATTGCAGGCAATATTCGTTATGGCACAGAGGATATTACTGATGCTGAAATTGAACAAGCAGCCAAAGAAGCAAATGCATACGACTTCATAATGAAACTTCCTGATGTAAGTATGTTCACATTCTTGTAACGATGGTCCTCTAGTAAGGATGGAGTAATCCGTTTGCCCTCCCCCATTTATGTGCTTTTTAGATCTACCCCACAGTTTAATCACAATGTACTTTATTATACAGCACTTTATTGAAGCCAGTGTCATCCAACTAACCTTAACACTTTGTTATGTGGCTGATTCATTTGTATCTAACATCTGTAGTCAACCAGACATTGTTAAACGAATAATTCTCAGTATTGCTCACTGTAGGAATGTCTGCAGTGATTTTAAAAAAAACCCAGAGATCTCTGCAAAAAGCTTACAAATGCAGAATGTTGGGATTAAAGTCCCACCCTTTGTATCCACGACAAAACATATAAAAGGGAGAAGGTTTCAACTGCTGTTTAGTCTGCTTTCACAAGGGATGCATGTCTACGCACGCACACACTGAGTTGCTCCTCTGATCTTTTTCTATTGCTAGCAAGGCAAAAAGGCGGAATGCATTTCTATCAGTGAACAATAAAGCACACTTTCCACTTACTTCCACACTTCATGTTTTCTTTCAAGCATGCTCTATAATATTATCAAACTAACTTAAATGAATTTTCATGACATACATTATTAAACTTCACATATGAAGTTTTATATGCTTGAGGGAAAAAAGTATAAACTCATAGAGTCTGAAGCGCTATGTCTGTTCTAATAATTTAAATAATTTATTAAACTTGTATAACATCCAATTCCAATTACTGATAACAATCAAATGAAGAAATTACAATAAAATTAATAAAACATAGAAATATAATAAAACATAGAGATACTAAAATATTCTAAGCTGTAGATGATCAATAGTACTTTAACCAAATATTAGGAAGTCCTGAGTTGTTATGAGCTTGGTTCAACTTAAAACATAAAGATATTGTTAAATTATAACAAATGAAAAAAAGCAACACTGAAATTTTGGGGCATTTACACCTATTCTGAGATGAATAATCCTCAACCTCTATAACTATTGTTTCTTTTTTTTTTCCCCTTAATAAAGTATGCAAGATTCTTCAATTAAGACACAATTATTTTTTTTAAGGTGGCTGCATTAACTTCATAATTTTATAAGTTCCTAAAGTAAATTTTACTTAACAAGTACATGGCAAGAGGCAAAGATGAATTTAAAAGAATCAAATAAATATGTTCAGAAATTAAAGTTACATTTTATAATTAATATTGAAGTTAATATTGAACTTCATAAATCAAAAAGGCATATTAACTTGCCATAGCTGTTGAAATTTCTTAGGTCATCACACTTTTATTTTTATGGATGTATGAAGTGAATCTTGGCAGTAATGAAAAATGCAAGTTAATTCCTTGATTAAAATTAAAATATAATTATAGTTCTTCAATTGTGTTAACATTCTGTTATTAAATTTTTCCTTTTTCTGTGGATTTGAGGTTATGTTTTTCTTTAAATTAGGTACATTATTCCTAGCAGGAAATCCTGCTGACTTTTAAAAGTATTGCTTTGTATAACTTTGTTATAAAAAGAGGAGAAGGGGGAGGGGAGGAGGGAGAGAGAAGGAGGGGGAGGGGGAGGGGGAGGAGAAGGAGGAGAATGATCCATGTATTCTGTAAATCATCAGTTGTATATCCTTCTGGAACCTTGAAGCAGTAACTGATGTTGTAAATCAGAATTTGTTAATGTTTACAACGTTATACTGCATTCATTCGAAGTTATATACTTGTGTAAGTTGTACATCCCTTTGACTATTTCAATATATTTCATCATCAAGATTATGAACAATATTTAATATCATACTTGTCAGGTATTAGAAAGTTTCTGTTTCTGAAATCTACCTTGCTCTGTAATAAGGCCTTATGATTCCCCAAATAGACCCAAGTGCAAAAAAAATCTGATTTAAATAATTCTGAGCTTTGTTTTGTGTTCTACGGCAAAATGACATTCATGACCCTTACATACAAATTCTGGTAACATCAAGTTTTTTCACTTAACTGTCCAAATTAGAGTGGATAGTGTGGGCAATCAATTTTTCTATAGTGTTTAGTCAATTATGTCTGAAATCTTTACTTATTTTTCTGAAAATCTCCCAGAGATCTATTATATTAAATATTTTGCCTTTGGAAATAATATGAAAACCTGAGAGGGTGCAAAGTGTAATTTTAAGCCACATGAACAAATGTAAAATGTTTTTGTAATGGCAGTAAGACTAGTAAATACAGAGGTCCCAGAAACAGGAATCTCATTCTTTCCTCAAGTTCACTTCTTTTCTAAGCCTTGATATTTTGGAATTAGGTCAATTTTTTTTAGGGTTATTATATAATTTTCTTTGTTTTTCTTGCTAAAATAACCTCAGATCATAAAGTTTTCACTGGTAGACTCTTGTTAGGAAATCAAAGGCATATTCATTCAGGTTACATGAGTGTTTCTAAAACTTTTCTTGAATGAGATTATTAGCTGCTGTGTCTTCTGAATATTCAGTCATTATAGTATGATATGTTGTTGTAATGGAGAGTGAACTAGCTGTCTCAATTATGCAGCTTTTACAGTTTAATTATATTTAATGATTGGCTTTGTTTAATTATGGTTAATTATAAGATGGGTTTGTGCATCAATGTACACTCATTTACTTACTTCGAGTAGAGACACTCTCTTTTGAGCAATGGAAATTTTAATCACACTGGAAACATTAAGAATCAATGCAGTAGCTCAGAAGTAGAGCAATGAAGTGTTGTATTTATGCTGCATTCATACAAATGAGTGAATGTTACTCAGAGCATGCCAACATGGAACTTCTTTTTTTTTTCTTTAAGAATCTTTCATGTCATTGTTTAATTAAGCTATCCCTGAGATTTTGAGAGAGAAACTATTGGCACAGTTCATCTAATCAAAATGTCAAGAGAGCAACAAAGCCATATTCAATGAGAAAGAATGTCTGCAGATAGAAAGTGCTCTGTTTTCTTTAAAACTGTGTATGTGTCCATGAGCACCTGCAGGCACATGTTGTGTGCTTGGCTAATATATTCAATATACTTGCTTGCATACTAATAATCTTTTCTCACTTAGAAACACATATGAGCATACATAGTGTTCATTTCTATATTTTGAATATCCCAGAAATTTAATACCATGGTTGGAGAAAGAGGAGCCCAGCTCAGTGGTGGTCAGAAACAGCGTATTGCTATTGCTCGTGCCCTGGCCAGAAACCCCAAGATCTTGCTGCTGGATGAGGCCACCTCTGCTTTAGATAATCAGAGTGAATCCATAGTCCAAGCAGCACTTGATCAGGTAAAGATGCCTAGTTAAATATGATTCTGTAGTATTTCAACTATACATAAAGAATGACTTTAAGGAATTAAAAGCCTGATGGTGAATAAATGCAAGTAAACGCATCCACAGGTGATCAAAATTATTTTCAAAAAAGAAAATTTTACTCAAATATGTATTATTTAGTAAAATATGTATTTCATGATGAAGATCTAGCAAAGTTTGCAGGATGGGGAAAAACTGAAGAGGATTTGTTTAACAAAAGTCCAAAGTGGGATATAGTTAGTGTTTTTGAAACAGTTTTGCCAGTTTGCTTCTATGATAAACACAGTCTGAAATGCTATGACTATTGTAACAATAAAATAAAAAGCACCTAATAGTAAAAATGCTAAATATATCAATATTTCAGTGTTTCAGAATGGAGAAAGGCAGGCACAGCACTTATTACAACTTTTTACTAGACTCAACATTGTTTGTATTTAAAGATTATGGGCTTAAAGATTATGTACAAATAAAAACTATATCCTGCCTATATTAGACAGTTTGTTCTTTTTAAAAAGCCCATCTTACACTAATGTCTTAAAGCTACTAATGATGTTTTAAACCTCATAAAATCAAAAGCTTATCATTTCATTTAAGACCTTCCAACCATTTTACAAGTATCTGGCTCAAAACTGAACGATTAAAAGAAGCATTTATGGATAGTGCACAGATGGGTGTGCTTTTATTATTGCTTGTATCTGTGTGTCTGTGTTTTCCTGTAACATAAGTTTCAGTATTAGTCATTTTTTACAAGGTGATTCATTAACCATTTATCTTGTGGTTATTCTATTAATACCAATGAACTTTCCAGAGAAAAGAGTCAGAAATGTCCCCTTAGTGTTCCAGTTCTTGCTTTCTTTTATGAATTGGGAGATTGTTTCCATTTTATAAAAGGACTCATTGCAAAGAGAAACTCAAACTACACTACCCAAAATTATCACATGATTAATCTATCAAATCTACCAAACCAGACCTTTGTTTAATCAGCTCTAGATGATGATGTCTCCCATTATTTCCAATAGACCAAAAGAAAGTAAAAAATGCATGAGGTAGATAATATTTCCATTATTTTAATCAGCTTAAACTATAGAATGATATAAAATATAAAAATGAATGATAATGAGTATTTTTGTCCTTCCTGGAATGTGAACAGATCAAAAGCCAATCTAGACATAAGACCAAAAATCTAAGATGATAAATTCAGGGAAGCCTGAAAATTTGGAAAGTGGCTTCTTTATTTATTTGATAGCTACTTAGATATTTTGAATGTTCCTAAGTGGTTTTCAATAAAAAAAATAGTGGTTTTATTTATATAGATTACATTAACAACTAGACAATAAGTATTTAATATGAGAATACAACAAAATCATTACTTCGACAAAAAGTTGCAATCATTTCCACAAAACAGAAAGTGCTTATCTATTGTATATTGTCCCAGTGCTGGGGTCAGGAACAATATGATATATACTAGGCAAAGGTCCTGGAGAGACGAGAGATTTATTTTTTTCAACTACTGTAACTAGAGTGCATAGATAAATGTCTATGGAGATTCATCCAAATCATGGTTGTCCCAAAAATGCTTTTTTTCTAAAGACAACTAGACTTTCTTGGTTTTTCCTTAAAAATGTTTCACTTCTAATCTAAGAAACTTCTTCAGTTCTTGGATAGAAACAAAACATTTTCAAGGAAAAACAAAGAAAGNCCAGTTGCCTTTTGAAAAAAAGCATCTTTGGAATTGTAAACTAGAGAGCTTGAAAGCAGTTCTCATCAGTTGCCAAGTGGCAAACCAAAAACTCTTATGGGTTTTTTTTATGGTTGCCCCACATTATACTTAAATTGGTGTGAAGCAATAACCATGATTTAAAGTACTCTATCAGTAATGAAACTTGTAGCATGATGTTAAGTAAATTAATTTAGCTACAAGTGAATTTTTAAATCTGTGTGATATGTTCAACCATATTTAAACAACTATGGATTGCAGATATACTATATTGACATAAAATATGAGATATAAATAAGCACTAGAATATCTGGTTAAACCAATTGACAAATATACATTTATGTCATGAACTAAAATTTTAATAGATCTTATCGCTATACATGAAGAAATATAGGATAGTATTGTGAAGAAATTCATGTTTTAGATAAGTCCCTTTTTCTTTTTCATTTCCTTTTCTTTTTTTATCCTTCTTTGAAGGCCAGGGCTGGGCGCACCACCATTGTAATTGCTCACAGACTTTCTACAATCAGGACAGCTGATGTTATTGCTGGCTTTGAGAAGGGTGTTCTGGTCGAACAGGGGACACATAGTGAACTCATGGCACATAAAGGAGTTTACTATGCTCTTGTAATGCAGCAGGTAATGAGATTCAGTGGCTTGCTTCAAATGTGACACTATATGCTTTATGAGGATAATTCTCAGGTATGCAATTTCTGCCCTTTTCCACATCCTAACTATGAGAGGTCTAGAATCGTCCATTTGGGTAAATTGCAATATAGCATTAACTACAAGAGGAAAAACATTCCATCTTTATAAATGATGTTTTGAAACTATCTTGTTTCATGAGAAGCTACTATTTGTCCAGGTTTACATGTTGAAAACTGTGCTTTGGCTAAATGTTGTAGCTAGTCAAAATAGGATTCAGGAACATATAAGCCCACTGTTCCACAATACTGAATAATAGTCGAGCAAGTTAATGAGATGTATTGGCTGTCTCTACAAGGTCGAAGAAATATTATTGTTAAGCTACATGTGCACCATAATGAATGTTTGTTTATGTCTTTTTTTTAAATTTAAAATCTGAATGTTAAACAGCTTTCTGTTGCTTGTACCTGGCACATTATAGAGTATTAACATTAACTTCTAGAGTAATCTCTTTTTCCCAAGAATGCCACTGGATTCTGTATTGATTCAGATATGTTAGAATATAAACAAAGCAATGCTTCAGACATAGGTAAATGCAGTCAACCTTTCAAGATTCTGTTATGATAGCCCAGTATCTCTCAACCTTGACAGCTTTAAGGACTTTAAATCCCAGAATTCCTAGCCATGAATTTTTATTTTTTATTTTTGCTTAGTCATTAAACAAATCACAAAATTGTTAAGTGAATCCAACTTCCTCCATTGACTTCGCCTGTAGCAAACCAACTGACAAAATGTAACCCAGAGATGCTGCAACCATTGTAAATCCATGCTGGTTGCCAAGTGCCCAAATCACAATCTCATGACCATGGAAATCTGCAATAATCATAAGTGTGAGAACCAATCATAAGTCACTTTTTTCAAACAGTCACTAAAGGAATGGTTGTAAATCAATGGCTACCTGTAGATTTTATTCTAATAAGTTGAAATTAGAAAAATTGATAATTTTTTTCTAATTTGTTTTCTTTTTATAAATGTTTAGAATTACCAGAGTGAAGAACCAGAGAGTGAAACATCAAATGAAGAGACAGAATTTGAGACTGAGGATGAAAATAGTGAAATTTCTGAAAAAGAAGATTTATATGAAACAGCAGATCTAAATGACTTGGGGAGTTCTAATCGTGGCACAGAAGTGGCTAAGTATGGAAGTTTACGAAGAATATCCAACAGGCCTTCCCTCAGTAGGGCTTCTACTAAAAGATTTTCTGAAAGGAAAAGGAGAAAAAAACAGAAGAGGAAAGCAAAGAAAGTCCGTGTGGTTAGTATTAAGATTGTTTCTAAAATAATTCTATGTTTCTATATTAAAAACATGACGCCTCTGTGTAAGAGGTTTAGTGTTTAGTGCAAATTGGTATCCCCGCCTTGTGATTCTAGTAATAAGCCAGAGTTATAAGAAAAGCTTTGTTCTTTCCATAAATGCCTTGTATTTATCCATGCATTTGATTTTATTTTCAGATTAATTCATGAGTAAAGAAACCCCAATTGTTAGGAAAAAATGACATTCCATTTCATTCATCCCTACCCTATGTTTGGTAATTATGACATATCAAACAATATGAACAACTTGAGAAAATCAATTAGGAAATGTGTTTCACTTTTGGACTTTGGGATTATACTTCATTTTAAACATGCCACATCAAAACTTCATCTGAAACACATGCCACTAACATAATGAGAACCGAAAGTTAATGGACAGGCAACAAGGTCCTAACACATTAGTAATGCAAAAGAATGATTCATGCAGAAATGTTGCCATTCATGAGGGCTTTCTCTCACTTTTTAGTGACCTTTGTGGACAGATTTTGAGATAAATTGGTTTTTTGTTCTTTTTCTTTTGTTTTCACCGTTATATTCATTGTCTGAGATCATAGAAATGACTGGGCTTGAATACAGAAGTCATTTCCTTTCAGTGCTGTACAGTTTCAGTAATTCTCAGTGACATTTCACCCATCAATTGCATTGCTGCTTGTAATCTTGTTGGTGATAAGGAGAATTTTTTCTCTTCACAGAAAGAGACTCTTCCAGATGTTCCTTATACCAGGATCCTGGCTCTGAATAAGCCTGAATTCTGTTACATAGCAGTTGGGGTCATTGCTGCAGCCATTGCTGGAGGTGTTACTCCTGCCTTTGCAGTTCTGTTTGGTAAAATTATTGGGGTATGTTTAGGACTACTCAATGCTTCTATTTCCTTTTTTTTTTTTGCAGAATCTATAAAACCCAGCAGATGTACTGATTTCTTATTATGATCTTACTTTATTGGAAGCATTTCAATTTTCTCATCATCTCAATTCCACCTCTAGCTTTCCAAAAATACATCATAATTTCTAAATCATTCCTCCCAATGAAATGAATAATCTTAATCCATGTGATCAAAGTATCCTCCAAGACAGTTATAAAACAAGAAAGAGTAGCCCAGAACATATATATTACTGTACTGTTTTTCTGGTGTGAATTTTGAATTTTGTTCTGATATAGTCACATGAACAGATGTATAAATTGAATGCTAATAGAACAATAAAATGTCATATATAACGCATTTCAAAAGCCACTGGCAAGGAAGCTGGGGGAAGAGAAAGAGAGAGAAGAAAGGGGAAAATACAGAAAGAGAGAGGAAGAATGGAATCCCCACTTCCTTTTAATCTGGCCATGTACAATACATCTGCCAAGGTGGTCCTCGACTTATAATTATTTGTTTAGCAACCATTCAAAGTTATGACAGTGCTGAAAAAATCATTCCTTGCACATCGTGTGATTGTGGTGCAGGCATTTGGCCTATATTTACACTATCCCAGGTTACATGTTCGCCATTTGCAAGGTTCTCAGCAGATTTCCAACAAGCAAAATCAATTGGGAAATCCAGATTCACTTAACAATTATGTGATTTGCTTAAAAACTACAACAAAAAAGATCATAATTTGGGTGGAAGTCACTTAACAACTGTTGTGGAAGTTTTAGAATTCAATTCTGGTTATAACTTGAGGATTACTTGTACATTATTCTTGTGTAAATGCAGTCTTGAATTTTAAAAACTTGCCCTTATACTATAAGAGGAATGAATGGCAGTTTGCCAATTTGATGCACCAAAGACAAATTCCTTGTGTGTCCAATAAATCACACTTAGCCAATAAAGAATTCTGTTCTGTTC
>AZIM01002768.1:49051-72464 GCA_000516915.1 Ophiophagus hannah | reverse complement strand
GTGATTTTGATTCTATGTCTCTCTTTATACAACCAAGGATTGTATTAGCTTTTTTGGCTGCTGTTGCTGCATACTGCTGACTTATGTTTAAGTGATCATCCACTAAGACTCCAAGGTCCTTCTCACAGTTACTGTTTTGGAATCAAGTTCAGGGGTGGGATGCTACTGGTTCTGCCCGGCTCTATAGAACNCCGGGCTGTTACCTGACCTTTATTTCCTGTTTTTTCAACCTCAGCTGCTTTGCGCAGCACAGCTGAGGTTGAAAAAGCAGTAAAACAGTTTTTCAAACGCTGCACACCCACGCAGTGCTTATCAGCTGTCCGGGCAGCACAGCTTAAGGTGTATTACATGCGCGCGCAGCAAAACGTAATCACCTAACTGGTAGTAACACCAATTGAATCTCGCCCCTGGTCAAGTTTAACCTAATCTGTACTTTCAGCCCAGGTATAAAACTTTGCTTTTCTCCACATTTAATTTCATTTTGTTGTTCAAGCCTGGCAAGATCTTCTCGGATCCTGAGCTTGTCTTCTGGGATGTTGGCTATTCCTGCCAGTTAAGTGTCATCTGCAAATTTGATGAGTTCTCTTCTATTCCTTCATCTAAGTCATTTATGAAGATGTAACAGGCCTAAGATGGATCCTTGTGGTATCCCACTGCTTCCTTCCTTCCATGTAGATGTAGTACCATTAAGGACTACTCATTGATTATGGTTTGTCAGCAAGCTACAAATCCATCTAGTGGTGATGCTGTCTATACCACATTCTTCTAGCTTACCAAGAAGTAGGTTGTGGTCTACTTTGTCAAATTCCTTGCTGAAGTCTAAGTATGCTATGTCTACAGCATTTTGCTGGTCTACTAATTTAGTCACAGTCAAAGAATTAAATAAGTTTGGTTTGGCATGGTCTCTTTTTAACAAACCCATGCTGGCTAGTAGTTATAACATCATTTGTTTCTAGATGTTCAAGATCTGTTTTTTTTTTCTAGTATCTTCCCAGGTATTGATGTTAGACTGATTGGTCTGATTGGTTGCAAAAGTTGATCACATGACCTTAGGACACCACAACTATCATAAATATGAGGCAGTTGCCAAGCACCTGAATTTTTCCCATGTCATCATGGGGATGCTGAACAGTTGTACATGTGAAAATGGTCAAAAGTTATTTCTCTCAGTGCCATTGTAATTTCGAACAGTCACTAAATGAATGGTTTAAATCAAGGACTACCTATATTAAAGTGCCTGTTCTTACCAGACCTAGAATAGTATTTGTTTGTGCATTTTGCTGATTCAATGGGAAATATTACAAATGCCAAAGCAGATCTTGCTCTTCCTGCTTTCCCACTGATGTCTGTGAGCTTCCAAATGGTCTTTTTAGGACAAGAAAAACTAAGTCTTTGTTGAACCAACCATTTGTAGCCCATCAACACTGATAAAGTATCTACCCGATCAATCAATAATTAGTTTCCTTAGGAGATAGAATGGGGATGATAAACAAAAAGGATATTTCCTTTCACTTCCATTAATTGCAACCTACTTAGTTTTAAAGAACCAATGGAGTCCTTCAAAAGAGCAGAGTTATTTTTTAACTCCATATATATATATGCATATGTAAAAAAATGTCTGCCTTACATTTCTTTCTTTTGAGTTTGTTTTCTAGGTGATGGTGTTCTTTTCCTAAATATGCATGCAAACATCTCTCTCTCTCCCTTTCTCCCCCGCCTCCAGTTGACAGCAATAGTACACCTTAAACCCAGTATATCAGGTTGAAGAGACCTAGACATTGGGGTTTGGACAACATGGAATGGAGGTAGGGAGAAGTGAATATTGATTGGTAGCTCAGTTAATTCAGTTTCCACCAATGCTGGCACTATTTGAGGGCAAGGCAGTAATTTCTATTTCAAGCCTTTGAGACAAGTCTATCTAGATTCAAGTTGCTCCTTCATCTTCTCTGCAGTTGAATATCCCAATCTGGTCTAAGGTCTGGGTTGAGATGAGCTGGAGCACACAAATATCAGTTACAATAAAATTCTCTCATAAACCATTTTCCCTTATATATTTTTATATTAAAATTAAAAATTAAATTAAAATTGATTTCAATTACTTTTCAAAATAAGCATCTATGCAAATTATGATTTTATACAGGGTTGGGAGTTTAAGCAGATAACAAACAAATATGCTTCCCCAAGTTAAATTTAATCAAACATGGCCAAACTAACTCAAAATCACATGGGAAAACCCCAAAACAGAATCTTCAGGTGGAAAATCTAACAAAAATCTCCTCATAGGAAGCAGCAGCAAAACCAGTATATTGTCAAGCAATTCATTTAGTGAACGATCTGTGTGATGTTCCTTTGACATGATCTTTTTGGAAATAACTACTCTGTTTTCGAAAGCTTCTGGTCAGGTTAATTGTTTGCAATCCATGCATCACTGAATGTGGTTAGAATACAACCCTCCAGCTGCTGCAGGCATTTTAATAAGTCCTAAGAGGCACACTTGAATATTGGATGGTCACAATGAAGTGCAGTTTATGTCTCCTTAAGAGCTCCTCGGTGGGTGAGTGAAACTTGATAGTGGAATGATTTGGCACATTATTGCCAGCATAATTGGTCAGTAGAGCAGTACTGGATATTTGCCATGGGAAGTATTCTATAGTACATGAAATAAACAAAATGTTAAAAAGTTGTGATATGTGTAGTTACTTACCAAGAACATCTACATTATATTAAAATAACCAAAATATCTTTACAATCCCCAAGGCATAGACTTTTGTAAAGACTTTTGAGCACCCCTGATGTTTGGAAATTGAAAGTGGAAAAAATTGATCGCCCTACAAGTAGTAGCTAATACATACTTTCAAGTAAATGGGCAGAGAGCCAGTTTGGTGCAGTAGTTCAAGTACCAGGCTAGAAACAAGTGCGGCCAGTTAATTTCTCTCAGCCTTAGGAAGCAGGAAATGGCAAACTACTTCTGAAATCAGGCCAAGAAAATTGCAAGGACTTATCCAGATACTTGCCAGGAATCAAGACTTGCTTTAAGGTATACACATAAAAGTACACTTTGGAAATAGGAAATTGGTAGCCTCAGATTTTGTAGTTGTTGGACTACAGATCCCAATAGTCATGCTGGATAAATGTGATGGCAACACCTACAGAACTACATATTGTTACCCATGTTTTCTAGGATTACAGTTGCCACATGTGCAAAGAACAGCAGCCACAGAGTATTTCAACTTTATTGCTTCTAGCCTTGTCAAACGCTGACTCTAGTGCCATCTACTGATCAAAGTCATAACATTTCCATATAGCAGCCTTAAAATTAGAGTCAATGTGATATTGCTCTCAGTGTAATACAGTTTTCAGTTATTTTGGTCTCTGGACCCTTTTACATTCTTAAAAATGATTGACAACTCCAAGGAGCTTTGGTATATGTGGTTTATGTCTATCAATATGTATTGTATTCAAAATTAAAATTGAGAATTGTTAAAGTATTTATTTATATGACTTCAGGGACCTCTGAAAAGATCTTGGGAACTATCAGAATCCTCAGACTAATCCTGAACTACAGGAACAGCATGATAGAAATATAATAAGTGAATATATAACCATAAGGTTATTATACATTTGCAAATGCGGGTTAGTGGGTTTCATTACTGAAGCAATTTGTCAACTCCAGCTCCACGTTCCCTTATGCAGGATAAACAGCAAGACCATGATATAAAAATATACCATGAATGGTCATAAAATACATCTTGTTCTTCAAGGTTAACTCTATAGCCTGATACAGTTCATGAAGCCCTTCTCAAAAATGATTCAGTAAATACTTGTAGATAAGCTCATATGCATATAAGCCAAATCCAATTTTTGAAATTTATTTTCTCACCTAAAATTCCAAGTTTATTCACAAGTATATATAATATTCATTCTGAAAAAAATGCCAGACTTTAGAATGCATGTTTGCTATTCAATTGAGCAACTGAAAGGAGAAAAATGGCCACTTGCTTTCTTCTGAATAAATCAAGACAGATTTCCCTGTGAAAAAATGGCAACATTACCAAGATGCCCCTTTCCAAGAGTTTAGGAAAAGACCCAGAGGCTGGAGACCTTGTAATGGAAGGCTGTAAGGCCCAATCCACTTGAACTTGTGTGGATGTGTGGATGTGTGCATGTGCTGTATTGTAAATAGGAATGCAGATAATCCTGGACTTAGGACCACAGTTGGAACCACAATTTCCATCATAAGTCATGAAGGAGGTAAATCAAGTTGGACCCAATTTTATGACAATTTTTACAGTGATTGTTAAGTGAATCACACAGGCATTAAATAAATCAGCTTCCCCAATGGGGTGGTGGAGGTGGTTGCTGGAAATTGGCAAAAAAAAGAAGTCAAAAATCAGGGTCATGTGACAACGGGATGCTGAAAGCCAATTGCCTAAATTGCAATCATGTGATCATGAGGTTTGTGGGTTGTCTGTCCTAAGTACAAGTACAGGTCATACTATAAGTCACTTTTTCTGGGGCCATTATTAAACAAAAGGTCATAGGTTAAGGACTTCCTGTAGTATTGTAGCTGGAATATGATGAAAATTTATTGCTTTTCTGTAGCATAGGAAACCAGCATAATTTTAGAGTCCAAAATTACAGCATATCATCATTTACACTCCCTGTGGCAGTATTCTTTTTGCAGAGGAATCAAAACATGAAAACTGACTATGTAGCAGAAAGGAAAACATGCACACTGCTATGAAAGTATCTAAAATCATTTTCAGTGAGAAGAGGGGGGGAGGAGAGGGAGTGAAAGAGAGAGAAGAATTTGTCAGGAAAATACTGTACAAATGTGGCAATAAAAATGTTTTTTCAGGCATATGTTACTTGCTAGATATAAATACATAAATTACATTTACTAAACCTGTTGAGGAATACACAGGGTAATGCACGCGCACACGCACACACATGCGCGCACACACACACACACACACACACACACACCATTTTAGGTTGATATTTTTGCTATTTTGTTATTCAGATAGTAAATTTACTGTCATGAAAAACAAAACATATATTTAGAAATGAGTAGATATGTGTAGGTTGCAAAAATAAAACCAGTAAAAATTCTAATATGCATGAAGCTTTCTGATACAGGAAGAGCATGCAAGTACTATTGGACACCAGGCCTTTAAGTCCTTACCTCAACAACAATAACACAGATTTTAATAATTATCTTGCTTATAATTAATATATGAATTATGTTGAAAAAATGTCCCAGCATATGATTTCCCATCACCAAAAGTATCTTTTTTAATTAAACAAAGTCTGTTGTCAATTGTTAGAGATTAAATAATTAAAATATACAAGAAATATTGTTCTTTTTGAAACAGGCACCAACTGGCTAAAAATGGGAAATGGCTAGTGTATCAGTTTACTTTGATATTTGATGCAAAAATGGGTCCGTTAGAAATGAAAAATGTTGTCAAGATTCTCTGTAAAACTATGTGGCTATGGCAGGGTTTGCATAATAAAAGCTTTGCTTGGGAACATGACAAAATACAAGAAAATTATAGGTCACAGGCATTTATAAGTTTCCCCAACTGTCTGAATCACTGACTGGCAAATGCCTTGGAAGTCACTGTTCTCTGTCCACTCGATAGTTTTCTGATTAATACCTCAGTATGTGACTGCATATATACCTCTTTGAGGGTAAGGCAAGTTTCACTGTGGTTTCAAATATTTATATAAATTTAGTAAACAGTTCTGCATTTACAGTTGCTAAGGATTAACACCAGCTTACTGATACATGATTAATCAAAATATGTCTTGCTCTCACCTATAGACAGTATTTGAATGTATCTGAATCCAAATTGTCTTTATGGCATATTATTTACTTTTATTTATGCCTTGTATTTATATACCATATTATATCTAGAAACTAACAGCAGTGTATATGAGGAGGAAGAATTGACGAAAAACTCAGATGCAAATTTTATCATCTCAATAGTAACTCAATAATAACATTATTGTCCTATTTCCAGAGGAAATTTTTATTTGTTGCTTAAAATGAGACGGGCCACAAATAAATCTATTAAATAAATAAATTTGTGTGTTTGGATGGATGGGTGGGTGGGTGGATGGATGGAGAATAAGTAGATTTATCTAACAAAATGAAATTCAATGTAGAGAAAAATAAGGTTTTACACTTAGGCAAGAAAAACCAAATCTATAGGTAGAAATTTGGTGAAATCTGTTTCACTAGAAGTAACTATGAGAGGGATTTTGGAGTCCTAGTGGACAATCACTTAAATATGCACCAGCAGTGTGTGGCAGCACCAAAAAAAAAAAAGCCAATGCAATCCTAGTATTAACAGAGGGATAGAATCAAGATCACTTGATGTATTAGTACCGTTTTATAAAGCCTTAGTAAGCCCACACTTATATTGCATACAATTTTGGTCACCATATTATAAAAAAGATGTTGAGACTCTGGAAAGAGTCCAGAGACTGCAGAAAAGAGCTTTAAAGATGAGCAGGACGCTAGAGGCTCAACATATTAAGAACGGTTGCAAGAATTGGGTCTGTCTGGTCTAGTGAAAAGAAGGCTAGGGGAGACATGATAGCAGAGTTCCAATATTTGAGCAACTGCTATAAAGAAGCGGGGGGGGGGGCCAACCTATTTTCCAAAGTTCCAGAAAGCAAGGAATAATGGATGGAAACTAAGGAGAGAAGCAGCTTAGAACTAAAGATAAATTTCCTAACAGTGAGAACAATTAATCAGTGGAACAACTTGCCTCCAGAAGTAGTGAGTGCTTCATCACTGAAGTCTTTTAAGAAGAGACAGGACAGTCACTTGTCTGGAATGGTGTAGGATGTCTTACGTGAACAGGAGATTGGACTAGAAGACCTCCAAGGTACCTTCCAAATCTGTTATTCTGTTAGATAGGTTAGTAGATAGACAGATACTCTCAAGCTGCTTATAGCCAGGAAGAGCAAGATAAACCACAAACGTCAACAGGAAGGAA
Source organism: Ophiophagus hannah (assembly GCA_000516915.1). Taxonomy (NCBI): domain Eukaryota; kingdom Metazoa; phylum Chordata; class Lepidosauria; order Squamata; family Elapidae; genus Ophiophagus; species Ophiophagus hannah. The sequence continues at coordinate 65,454 of AZIM01002768.1, read as the reverse complement.
ACAGGAAGTCTAATGGAGAGCTCAGCAATAATATTGTCCCATAATGCTCAGTGGTATTCCCCATCTCCTGGGAATAGTGAACCTGTATGAATCAGCATTGATTCAATCTGAATTCAATGTGTGAAGAATGTTACTTTGAGACTTGATATTTTGTGGGTAGTCAAGCTGACTTCAAAATGCTTTCAGCTTTGAGCATTATTTTGAAAAAAGATACCCCCATAGAGGAGTCATGGCAACTGGACTCAACTTCCAGACAGATGACTGGGAATCTTCAATAACATCCATCCATAGAGTATAACACAAAGTATAATTATTACATACTTTGAAACATAGAGGTGAAAAAACCCAGGGATTATTTAGCTTTTGGGTGACACTTTCTCTGCCCAGTTCTAGCTGGATATTTAGCATAATTTCATCCTAATATTTATGTCCAGGCTGACTCACTCTGCACTTTTGATCACAGACAGCAGAAACCAGGGAGTGGGGAGGAATGATTGGAATGTATGGGTGGCTGGAAGGAATTGAGAAATTCATGTACACCATCTATGGCCTGGGAGAATATCTACATCTCAAGGTCCAATGATGAGAGCCTTGAGGAGACTGTTTTCCGAACACTGCATTGGTGGATACTGGACAATGGGCAGCCATAGGGCGGGGGAAGGGGGATTTTAACTATGCAGTTTTTTACACAAAAAGTTAGAACTGGCTTTGCTTTCTACAGTGCCTATATGGATCTACCAGTAAAGTTAAACTCTTGGTAAAATAATATCCCAGGAGTTGCATATGCCAACGGTATATGATATTGATATTAAGCCAGTTCTCATAGTAGTAGCCTAACTGGATCCCGCCAATAGGCCAACAACCCCGATATGTTGGTGGCAGACAAAGATTCAGAGGAGAGGAAGAAGCCAGGAGAAATCCTGGCCCAGGAGGCTCTGGTGATGCTCCAAGTCAGAGCAGGAGCACTGCCAGCCGGCACACATCCCAAATAGAAGGCCAAGAGATCTGAGCAACAGCCTGTGAGCATGAAAGACAGGGAGAAGGGGCCAAAACCTTCTGGGAGGTGAATGTGTGCAAGGTGGAGGACCCCCCAGATCCCAAGGGAGTCAATGTGGTCCGAAGAAGGAGGAATTATTGGAACGTATAGGTGGCTGGGAGAGAATTGAGGATATCATGTGCACGCTCNTATCATGTGCACGCTCGGTGGCCTGTGGCTTGCTCAAAGTTGAGCAATGAGAGCCTTCTGGGCCAAGCAGACTGTTTCCCAAAACAAAGAGATTGCACTGGATTCATGGACACTGGACAGTGGGTGGCCCATGGGGGAAAAGGGAGGATTTGACTATGCAGGTTTTTATGTGAAAATCAGAACTAGCTTTGCTTTCTACTGTGCCTATATAGATCAATCAGTAAAGTTATACTCTTGGTAAAGNATATATATATATATATATTGCTGTATGGGATGGTTGACAATTTAAGTCACCCCACAAATCCTTTAAAGCAGATATAGTAAGGATGAATGAAAAACAGCACTGTGGCTTCCAAACAGGAGTCTAATTGTGTTGAACAGAAAGTGTTCTATCATAACCTTAATATAAAAATAATTTTAAAACTACTTAAACTAATTCTTCTATTTATTTTCCAGGGATGGCAGACTTGGCTTAAAACTAAAGAATGCCCACTGATTGATCTTTGTTGTGATGGGCATATGGAATGTCAGAAAGGTTAGCAAGCTTGTCCATTCCTTGAAATATCCCCAGCATCACTGATAGGACTCAGTTATGTCAGAGTGGTAGCTTGCTAGCAATATTTTGTGATAGCTAGTTATCAGAGGGAACAGACTCTGCTGGCATCAGAGATACAACATCCCAGAAATAAGCAGGCCACAAAGAACCAGGCTGGCACAAAAAAAAAAGTAGCATTAATCACCTTGCCACTTCTTTTTCTTAAAACACAAATGTGTTTAGTATAGTGCCTACAGTTCACTGTTGAGAGACTTAAAGTTATCCTTTAATCTCTGGCAGTCTCCAGAGACATGGCTCCACAAGTGCCCAACTATGAGACTCTTTTTCTTAGGTTGGACCGACCCAAGGGATGGGGTGAGATCGCTGCTGCTGTACCAGCCTCCCCACTGCATGGCAGCTTCCTTACCCAGGTTCCTGGACCTCACTGCAACACTGGCGGTGGAGTTCTCCAGACTTGTAGTTCTGGGGGACTTGAATCTATCCTCAGAGAGGGTGGAGTTGAAGTTAGCTTGGGATTTCATGAAAACCATGCCACAGGGTCCAATTAGGAATAGTGGTCATATACCCAGAATTTCAAGGAGGTTGCAGTCTGCCCTCTTCTTAAGAAGCCTTCACTAGATTTTTGGATAATTTTATTATATCTCCAATCTTCCCTTTCAGGGGAAGGTTTTTGAGAAGGTGGTTGCACGGCAGCTCCAAAGGTTCCAATATAAACTAGATTATCTAGACCCTTTTCAGTCAGGATACAGGATGGAAATGGCCTTGGTCGCACTTTTTAGTGATATCTGGCAGGAGCAGGGTGGGGTTTCTGCATCCATCCCCATTCTTGCTCCTCTCAGAACCCTTCAATATAATTAATCATAGTATCCTTCTGGATGGCTTCAGAAGTTGGAGTATTGTCCTTGTTAACTTCCTTCCTCTGTGGTCACTTTCAGTTACTGTTGATAACAAGCGAGAGGTTCAGCCTTCACCCCTGCTTTTCAGGGTCCCACAGGGTTTGGTACTTTCATTTAATATCTACATCATTGCCACCATGGGTTCCGATAGCCTCAATATGCTGGAATGCCACAGCTATATGTCTCAGTGCATGGCAAGTTGCCTTGCCTTGACTTCCCTCTCACAATGTTTGGAAACTGCTAAGGGCTGGATGGGGAGCAACCGGCTGAAATTCAGCCCTGGCAAAACAGAATAGCTCTGGTTGAGGATTCTTGGTCAATGGAGAATTGACATCTCTGGTCTTGGATGGGATGGCACTACCCCAGACAGCCCCAGTACATAATATGCGGGTTCTCTGGACTCACAATTCTTGCTGAAGGAGAAGGGGGAATTGTGGCCAGGAGTCCCTTTGCGCAGCTACAGGTTATACATCAGTTATGCCCTTTTCTGGACCAACAATCCCTGTTCACAGTCATTCACATCCTAATTACTTACCATCTTGACTACTTCAACACATTCTACATGGAGCTGCTGTTGAAAAGTATCCAGAAGCTTCAATTGGTTCAAAATGTGGCTTGCCTGATCCTGCAGCAGCTGCATGGACTGCTGATTTGCTTCTGGGTGCAATTCAAAGTGCTGGTTGTCACCTTCAAAACCCTACATAGCTTGGGATCGGGTTATTTGAAGCACTGTCTTCTTCTCCTGGGCACAGCTACCCAATTCACCAAAGCAGGGAGGCAGGGACTGCTACAGGCAGCCTCTTCTGAGAAGGTTCATTTAGCAGGATGAAAAACAAGGGCCTTCTCCATGGTGGTTCCCTTCCTGTGGAACACCATCTTTGGAGGCATAAGATTAGCCCCCATTCTGACACTCTTTTGCAAGTTGCTTAAGTCCCAGTTTTGCCAACAGGCCTAGAGGCCCTAGAGTGGGATGGAACCCATCAAATGTCTCATTTGACTGTTTAAATGCAGGAGGATGGGGTACGAGGGCTTTTGGTTTTTATTGTTTTTATATTGGCTTTTTATTTTTGTAAGCCACTCTGCATCACTGAAAGTGTGTTTGGTGGCCATATACATCTTCTTAAACAAATAAAACAAATAAAAATAAATATAGGGTTGTATGGCTATACTAGCTTCCTTCATCAGCTTAAATCTTCTGACCAACTTTTTAGAGTTAGTGATGGCACACATGATTTGAATGCATAGCTGTGATGCAACGAAGTGTATTGGCTTTAAGTGATCAGAAAGTGTTAAATAAACTTATTACTCTGGCTCACTTTAAAGAGGAATTGGGAAAAAATGTTAAAACATTAAAACATCCTCCTCATGATATATTTACAAAATATTTGGGACATAGCCTGCTGGCAAGTTGACTTCTGTTAAAAGAAAGACAAAGAAAAAAGAAAAAGTAGCCATATATGCTAGCCTTCTCAAGTGTTGTTGCAACCTTCTGTGTGCTAAAAATGTAAAAAAATGTATCATCAGAAGGCAAGAACTGGGATATATTCAGAGGTATATTCTAAGAAGTAATGTAAGCAACACTAGTGAAAAGCCTAAGGAAAAGAAGAAGAAAAAGATATGGCTAATTAAAGAATTGAGTATGCATCAGATTCGGATTAAGCCTAAACCTAGAAAAAGCAATAGTAATTTCAATAGATCTCTTAGAACCTGGCAGCAAAGCAGGAGTAGCCCACTTTGGCTCTAGTTTGAATTTGGACATTCAAAAAGCTTCAGCCCCAATTTGTAGTTCTACAATTTCAAACCATTGCAGTCTCTCCTTTATTCTAGTGCTCCACTGACAACGTCAGCAGCGGTTAAATTAACCTGGATAACATCAATTCCCATCCCCATCACCAGTCTTACAACAGCTGCAAGTCATCCATAGTTCACCACTGTGGTAATAACACATGTCAGAATAATGTTTCCTCTTATTTCGAAACCACCAAGTAGGAGCCTCAAAGTGTGTAAAATCTGTTACACTTTGCCATCCTTAAAATTGGAAATGAAGTCAGGTGACAGCAGTGGGTTTGATCAGAGAACACCATTCTGCATTTTGTTCCCTAAAGAACTGAATAGGATTGTTTTCACCATTGCACATTTTCATGCTATTGCAAAGCACCCAGGGATATATGGGTGCATTTGGGTGCATTTGAGATCAGCAGCAGCTAAGCTCATCTTAAAAGAGGCTTCGTGTAATTTTTGAACATATGCTTGGGGCAGGTGCAGAGGCTGTCACTATATTCCTGGATTTGCACTATAATGCAAGGTCACCTGACTGGTATTGTTGAAAAGGCCTTCTCTTTACCTGTGCCAGTTTTGTGCCAGGCTGCAGAAGTCTGAAAGAAAACTACAGGACCATACATCTCTCTATGTTACACATGATTGACTTTCTTTACTGACTCTCTCTGGTCATTCATTTTTTTCAAATCACTTTATTAAACACATTACAACTGAATGGGAGCAGGAGCACCAAAAGCAGTTCAGAGACAATTTTAGTTTCAGACTGATCTGTTTTACAGTAGTGGCAAGATTGGCAACTTCTGCAGCTCCTTCTCTCTTCATCCACTCACACATTGATTTTAAAAGATTTTAGCTAAAACATCCCTGTGCATTTTACATGAAAACTAACTATTTAGATCTGACCAGAAAATTTTGGGTTGCTTGCACTTTTGGAAATTTGTCCCAAACCACACCCAAAAAATCTATGATAAACATTGGGGCAAATTTGATTGAATGAATTTTGCTTCAGAAACAAAGGCTTAATTTCTGAACATTGGCTTAATTTCTGAAGTTGCAACTAATGCCCCAAACATATAGCTACCAGAACCTGTGTTGCAAAAAATCTAGATAGCCATCAGAATTCAGCAAAATTTATGTTTATGTTTTTCTTGCCTGCCACCGAAAGGGCATCCAAATTTTAGCAGGTGAGATTTTCTGAAAGTCCTAGAAAACCAAGTGCAGGTTTAAAAACACTGTTGCAAGAGCAGCATCTGATCTATGCATTTTTGCTGACTGCCCACTCAGTACAGGAAGTATTGTGCTCATATAGCAATGTAAGGATTCTGCAGTAACCTTCTGAACTCTTGGGTATATTTTGAATGTTAAGAGTGTATCATTGCCCCTCTCACAAAATGATAGTCACAGTGGCATAGCCAGTCACAAAACATTCCAGGCAGAAATCTAGCAAAATGGAAGATAAAGTGCTGGATCAAGAAGCTGCTTGTAAGTCAGGTAAGAGATGCTGAGTGATATATTCTCTCCCAGGGAGAACAAAAAACCCATTTTGCAGAATGCAAGGTTGGTGGTCAGAAATCTATTTATTCAAAGTTCCCCCATGCACATCAAAAGATGCAAGTGAAATTACACAAGTGAAGAGCAATCACATTACATTTTTACAATATTCAAAATGCCTGCTTTATCTTCCACCATCCCCCCCCCTTTTTTTTGCCAAGAATGTCTCTTCAAGTCTATCAGATTTCTCTGCACAATTCCAATTTCTTTTCACTTTCTAGACATCTGGGCATGTTTCAGAACCAAACCTTGAACTGCAGACACTCACCATTTTTTTCTGTTCAAAAATTCTTTGAAACAATGGTATTGCAGTTTCATGCCTCTCTGTGCAGCATCCCAGACTCTCCTGTTTTTTTTTAAAGTTTTTCATCAAAAATATTTCAAAGAAAATTAAGGAACCAGAGAGTCTGGCAAGTCCCATAAAAGAAACCTACATAACAACAGTAGTCTTTAAGGATCATATTAGAGATCTTCATTATACAAGCAGGGCATTGTCTAATCACAAAAGCAGATGTGCCAATATCTATTCACACACTAGAATTTTGTGTACAATATGATACTGCCCATATTAATCAAATAGCCTGGGCATTTTTAGATCAAACTTGTTTTGTACAAAAATTGTAAGTGTCACCTTAATCACAAAAATACCTCTGAGATTTTATAGTTAAGTATTCATGACCAGAGTTTCTTTTTACATTCTAATATTCAATATCTAAAACTTTAGTTGTGAACATTGACAGTTCAAAGAAAGTTTAGTAAAAAAATAAAAGAGAGAGAGAGAAAGAGAAGTCTGCAATGCTGTTAGAAATACAGACAGATTTTAATAGTTCAGTAAATGGCATCTTCAGTATTCAGGATGCCCTGGCATACTTCAAAAAAATGGGAAGTCTGAACTCAATATTTTTGAAGATTGATACAGACATTTCTGCCAGATGTTGTATTAAAGGGGTAATTGGAATTACACAACTTTATTTTAAAGCAATAATGTGAAATATAAGAAGCCTGTAAAACAAAAGGAAAATTTTAAAAAACCTCCAAGAAAACATTATAAACAGGAGTATCTCCCCTTTCTGCCCATTGATACTGTGGATAACATTTCTAGATCATTAGATTTCTAATTTTTCATTCTCAATTAATTGAAGTACCAAGACTTTTATTTCTGTGTAGGCATTTATTTTTAAATTTTCAAAAAGTACTGAAGGAATCAGGAATCCTGCTGGCTGTACTGTAACATATAATTTGCAGAAATGGCTATCCACAAAACTTTAGGCATGCACTTAACAAGCAGTCAAACTTTCATTTGACAGAAATCTACTTTGCATCCTGGCAGGTTTAAGCATATTTTCTTAGTGCCATTGAAACACCAGACAATCAGTTCAAGTGAATCCGATATCTAGGCATTCTTCTCATGTTACGGATGGAAATTAAATCAGGCAGGTTGCTGACATTAATCTGCACTGTACTGTGGCCAAGATTTCTGATGCAATTGAATGGTAAGTCTCGGGTGAAAAAGAGTTGGTATAGAGATGAATCTAACCTGTAGAGCAGACGCAAGATAATGATACCTTTGCCATTTTCAAGAGGTGCATGCTGATCCAACCTGACTCAAACCTCAGTAACTGAGGCTCCTAAAAACAATTCTGGCTATGTATTCTGTTACATGGCACATCATCTACACAAGTGAAATTAATTTGTTTTGGTTTAATTTTTGGCTCAGTGTATTCTACCATGTGTTTTCTACACAAAATGTTCAAGGACACTTTATATATTCCTATATATTTGATCCAGTGTGCCAGGGTCAAATTACCCTTCTCATTATGGGGGGGTGAAGGAACATGACATGTATTGAGATTGTGGATAAAGGGAGTTGTAATCTATTTGAGTGGCTCTAGCTTGGAAGTTGCACTGAAATATGTGTCTTTACCTCTCTAGAAATAAGAGTAATATTATTTAAGTGACGGTATTGCAAACTAGTTGTTGGTAGGGATCTTCTTGGAAGATGTTGGTGTCCTGGAGACAGCAGAGAGATAACCTTTTTCTACTCATTTTTACTTTGGCACTAATTCAGTGCCAATCCTGGCTATGACAAGAAATGTAATGGCAGGCCCAGAGTCAGCCAGTGAACTTCCATAGCTAAAGCTGAACTTGAAGAAGGTTTCCACATATCCAGTTGATCATCTTGTCCAATACTGCTGTTGAGAAGAGTAGACAGTGTGTGAATGTATGGGTAAAAGAACCAACAAAAATTGAACCAAAACAAATGAATTTCACTTGTGTAGATAATGTGACATGTAATAGATTAAATAGCAGAAATTTTTTTTGAACCTTTGTTACTGAGATTTGAATCAGGTTGGATCAGCACACATCTCTTGAAAATGGCAACGTTATGGATTATCTTGTGTCTGCTATACAGATTAGATTCATCTCTATACCAACTTTAGCAATTCTAGCTAGACTTGGTTTTTCTACTGCCACCAGGAAGGGTTACTTCTATTATTATCGTCATCGTAGTCAAAGTATAGCATAATTTCTAATATATATCATGAAGTTCCCTGTCCAAAAATTTATCAAGCAATGATTTTTTGTAGGAGCACCTACTTTAAATCCTTATATATGCTACAGAAATATTTGCTTTTTTATATTAGATTTCCTTTGTAAAGAAATTAAAGCAGGTGCCTCGGCACGGAGGAGACCAAATCCCTCCTTTTCAGTTGCTTTCATTTTGGGATTAACTTTTTAAAACACGGAAGGCGCTTCCTTCCTTCCTTCCTTTAGTTCTGTTGGTTCCTTTTAACCACCGATTCTGAAAAAATATTTCTTCTTTGCTCTGTTCCTGTGAGATCTGATGTAGCTGGAAGAAAGGCTGAGTCCCGCTAAAAGTCCGCAGCTAACGAGGTTTAGAGCCAAGGAGGAGCGAAACAGATCTGAGAAAATGTAGCCAGCTTCCTCAGATCCGCTTAATAGCATTTGGGCTGGCAGAACCCAAAGTGGACGCAACAAAAGAGAAAAATAAAGCGTCAACTGCAAGATCAGCGAGGAAGGGAGGGCAAGAAAAATACAGTGCTATATACATATTAACATTTTAATCCCTCAGCCTCAATATTTTCTACCTTTAATTTCCTTAATGTATTTTTTTATATATAAAAACAGCAAAAACAAAAACAACATTTTGGGCATCGACCCTGCGTCTAACAAAACTGGCAGAAAGTTTTAGCCAACTTAAAAAGCTCGCTCCCGTTTGCGGGCCTCGCGGCGCCTCTGTCTTTCGACCCGTAGCAGCTTCGATTCAGTCGGCAGGCGGCGCTGTTTCTCCACTCCCGAAGTCGGCGCGCTGGGCTATGCTCTCAGGCGCTTCAGCACCTAGTAGGCTGCCAGATCCGCGCGAGCACCGAAGTCGGCTTTGGAAATCATCCCGTAGTCACCCCCTTTCTGTCCACCCCGTCCACCCGACTGTGTGGCGTAAGGTGCCTTCTTGATTCCTAAAGGCTGCTAAAGGCTCCTTCGGACCCACGTCCACCAAAGGTGAACCAAGTCTCCAAGACACGGACAGAGGACCAAAAGTAAAGCCGCGTGGAGAGACAATTATTTTAAGACCGGTGGCCACACAGAACACTAGAAAACCCCGGCGGGGTGTAGTATCCAATGCCGGGTAAAATGAAGATCGCCTTCGGATACTTTCACCAAAAATTGCCTCCGTAATTCTCGCGTAAACTTGCCTCGGGACATGGACTTTCCTGGCCGGAGCTCAAGCAACCTCCCCTGGTTCTTTCAAGCCATTATTCCCCATTGGGGCTCACAGCGAAAAAAGGGATAGTCACCTGGACAGGAGGCCTCTCATTCTCTCCTCAGGCGACGAAGAATTGGGATGGCCTCTTAACCAGGGAAATGTAATTACTCTAGATTGGGCAGAAATAAAATCCGGGGGTGTTTCCAGCAAACGATGCTTCCATCCCAACCCCAGGAACAAGTGTCCTGCAATTGTTTCCCAAGAGACTCAAAGCACCGCCTCAGTTTTGTCCCGGGGGGAGGGAGAGAATAAGCGGCACACATATCCAGATCCCCGCATGTTTTGGGGACTGCACGACCGACCCGAGTACCCGCGAGTTTATGTTTTCTCTGCATTTTACCCTCGCAGGTTCCGGCAGGAAATCCTGTGTTATCTCCGAATTGAAATTTTGTGAGTACCAATGTCCCACAGAGTGCTAATTGAATTTGCTAGCCAGTAAGTCATAGTAAATCTTGTGGGTGGGGAAATTTCTACCTCCTTCCCTCAGGCACTTCGAAAGTTGCAATCTTTAAAGACCCTAATAGGGGTAATAGTGCCCGGAAGTCAGTCTGGCGTTTTCCTCAAGAGAATCGCTGCAAGGATATTTTGGGACGGCAGCCCAGCGACTCAATCTGGACATGCCGCTGAATTCCCGGTGCTCTTTTTATTTCCAGCGAAATAAACAGAGGTTCGGAAGAAGCTCCTTCCAGGAAAAAAAGCAATTTTTCAAAAACAAAACCCCAGGGTAGTTAGGATCGCGACACAACCAAGGGAAAGATAAACTATTTTAAGATTTCGTTGAGTGGCTCTGGAGTGCATCTTTCTTCTAGATCGATAAGAGCCAACGTCGAATTCAGAATGTATATTTAATACCCTTAGCCTCAAACTCTTGCTTTTCCTAACACCTATGGAAGGAACTTTCTGTCCAGCATCGTGTCATTATTGTAACTCTGTGTAAATTTAAACCACCATCTCTCCAAACAGTTCGCACCAACGCCTTCTCCCTTTTCTTTCCCCTTTATCCTTCGACAAACGTTTGAAGTTGGTTTGATTGCGGAATAGTGATTGACCCAAACCTCCGCCTGCCTTTCCAAACTGAGCAGGGATTTGAACTCTGTCAGTGATCGACCCTGCAGCTGAGGTTACAAAACACACTCAACCTTAAACCAGGAATAACAAAACATAACGCTGTGTCTGCAGAAATATGCTCTAGTCTAGTCATTTTATAGTTTCACGGAATGGCTTCGTACATATAGACCTCGATAGTGGCTGACTGGGATCCCAGAACCCAAATAGCCCAGTGCTATTTTAGTCTAGCTTCCTAGTCTGGCCCCGCCTACTGTGTGACCCCGGACACCTATTGTGTATTAGGTCTAAAAAGGAAGCAAGTAAAGCATTTCTTCTAAAGTTGTGCAACACTTTCGCAGTCCACAAGATGAACAAGACTCCTTTTCCAAAAGAGATGCAAACAGCAAGGAAAGATGGCTAGTACTAAAGTTCACCTTTAAAACTCGGAGACTCAGAAATGAGGCTGCCCCAACCATGAATAAGAAGAATCTTAAACCACCACACGTCCTTGCACGCGTTCCCGAATCATGGCAGAAAGACACCTGTGGTTATTCCATACCTTGATTTAAGCCCTTCTTATCTTTTCTTTCAGAGGCACCTCCTCATACAGTATATTATTTATTATCCCTTCCAAAGCTCAGAATTGGATACCAGCTGAGTTAGAGCCCGATCCTAAATGCGTTTACTTCGAGTTGAAGGTGTTTACAAGGCTGCGATCCTAATACAGTCTTCTTTGGACAGGATTCAACGGAGCTCACTTTTAAAAGAAGGATTTGGGATCCTTCTTTTAAAATTTGGCCAAGACTGCATATTAGGACTGCAGCAATGCTTAGCTCCACCATAGTCAATGGGAGGTCACATCCTACCACTTCAAACCAGAGGGTTAGGCATGGTCTGTGGTAGAAAGCATCAAATGCACGTTCTTCAGGGGTTATGTGACTGAGCAAAGGAACAGGGAATACTGGATGCGAGTCTCCACCCTTTCTCTTCCCCCCGCCCCATGGGGCCCAAGTAAATCCAGTTTGGCTAGTCCTGTTCCAACTGGAAACATCTAAGTAGAGACAGAGCTGGCGCGATCCTAAGGTATTAATTCCAAGTATTGGTTCTGCCCCTGCCCCATTTCCCCATTGTCTTAAACTTGGAGCAGGACGCCCAAGGCAGCTTTGCAGAAGATCTATTTACAAAGTCAAAGAGCAAATAGCTAAGGCGGACTGCCTCCGCCTCCCCGCCTCCCCGCCCGCTGCCTCCCTCCCACAACCCGGCTGAGTTTTCTCTAGCTGGGAGAGATTTCGGCTGAAAGCATTCGAGAGCCTTCAGAAAGCGGCTTTTTTTTCCCTTTTCTTTCTTTTTTCTTTTCTTTTTCTTTTTTTTGCACTAAGGTGGAGACCTCCCTCACCTCCGCAATTTCCACTTAGTAGCGCAGAATAGGCCACGCACACTCAGGGCACCAAGCCAAAAGCAGCTTCAGCTTTTCAGCTGGGGCGGGAGGCTGGAATCACCTCGGGGCCCTCCTGTGGGGCAGACAAACCCATCCCCGCCCCCAGCCTCGAAGCCCACCTTGCCAGGAAGGGAGGGTGGAGAAGAGAGATAGACGCTATCTCGCCTGCCGGACCTCCAACTTCAACTCTCCCCTTTCAAGCTCTTTGCGCGCCAGCCTTTGCCAAAGCGAAAATGTGGCGGGGTGGGGGGGACACCGGTGCGCCCTTGGTGCTGGCGAACTTTTTCTTTGCTTGGAAGAGATGGAGGCTGGAAAAGAACTGCAAAGTGTGCCTTGCAAAGACGTCAAAATCCGCGAGAAAAAAACAACAGCAGCTATATTTTTACAGTTGTGGTTATTTCGCAACTCCCAGCTGCCCGACAAGACCAGGGGTCTCATTTTGTTGGTTACTTTTCCAATTATTATATACAGCCTAGTCTAACTTTCACTTTTGCCTCCCTGTTGGAAAGGGAGGTGCCACACGAAATTACTGGCCAAACCGCAAAGTGCCAGCTCTCCGGATTGCGCCCCGGAGATGAACGAAATCAAATGAAACAATCTGGCGCCAAAATTCCCCAAGCTCAAGTTTGCATTTCCCCACCCACCCCAAGGTATCTGTTTGCTCCTGGAGGAAATGGCGACGGAATTCGGACAGCACTTTCTAAAAAGTACCCATCGACTACCGATTCTGTGGTCTTTTCTTTGTAATTTCAACCAAACAGGATTTCCTTTTTAGAGTGAGGAACAGCCAGGAATCAGAATAATCAACAACTTTCAAACTTCAGTCTTAGATCTATTGAGGAGCGACTATTCCTGCTCAATAGTTAACTTGATTCTTTTCAACCTTAAGCTATTTTTCCCCTGATCCTAAAAGTAGCTTCAAGGAATGTGTTTGTTCTTATCCTGCTGGCATTAAGAATCAATAACAGGGGTCAACGTATTTAATAGTTGTTCAAGCGTGATAGGATAATACCAGTTTTGTTTCCCATTCACTCATTGTCTGTAAGAAGAAATGGGTTATAAGTCAGGCTACTTGTAAAATAATAAAAATGAGCACTTCATGCACACAGTGAGCCAATCACTGAATAATATTCCCAAAATTTAACTGTTTCGGCTGATCAGAGAATCATTCATCAACTAATATTTGAATGTGAAAGTGTTATCAATATTCACACACTCAACAGAAATGAGGGGGAGAGCAATGTTTGTTACATTAGTTGCTAAAGCTTCTTACCTCAAAGCAAATCCGGCTGTATTTAATAGAGGTTCTGTCCTGAGCATACATTTACCTATTACTTTTAGAAAGTCTTGCCCAGGAAGCCTGCGCAAGGGTGCAGAGTCTCATATGTTATTTTCAAAAGGGATCCCAGTCCCAGGAAAACAAATTGCAATGTCTTGAAGATACCCCATTATTATCCTGAGAAAGAAATTAACTAACCCTAACAACAAATATTTTATGTGCTGTTTATTAATTCCATTTAAAATCTTACAGATAAAAGTCAATTACATTTCATGCATTTAAAATGCAATTTTAAAGTATTCCAGAGAAAGCCTTTTTCTTTCTTCCTTTGTTTCTTTCATTCTTTTCATTTCAATGTGAAATATCCAAACTTATTTCAACATTACAATGAGACAATTTGTTTGCAGAGTTTGCAAACTTGCAGGCAACAATCCTATCCATATTTAGGAATAAGACCTACTGAAGACAGTAGGATTTCCAAGAAAACATGCATAGGATTGTGTTGTTTAGGTAACATCAAGAGTGTGTTATTAACATTCACCATATTTATTTTCAGGAAAAGCACAGGCCATTATTTGTCTGCATCATTTGGACACAGTTTATTTAATATATGGGTCTAGATGAGCCCACTGAGTGAAATATAGGAGAATTCTCACTTAAACTATACCTGAACTGTCAGAAAATGCAAAAAAGTACATGCTCCATTAAATGAAATGGCATTCAACATTTATCCAATCTTTTTGTTTAATTACAGTCTTATGCCTAACTAAATTAATATTCAAGCAAAACTATATTCTGAAGTGCAATTTTCTGTACACTTCAAAGGACTTTTTTTTTAAAAAAGCAGTTTATTAAGACTGCAACAATAATGATTTAATATTTTGTGACAACAAAAATGGTTGTTTTTTTTTTAAAAAAAGAAAGCTCAAGTGTACTTTGATATATTTTCAGATATTTACTGGAAGTAATATACAAGAAAAATACTATACAAATCGTCCCCTGGACAACTGCGCCTCACACCAATACAGTGGTGGAATTATATTAAATTGTTAGGTATTTTACAACGATTTCTGTTGTACAAGTCATTAGGGTTTGAACTATTTTACTAATATTTGTCTTTATCCCCTTGTGTTTTTGTTTGGTTGGCTGGGTTTTTTTTCTTCTTAGTAAACTATAGACTTGCAGAAAAGCCAGACTGCTTTCGTATTTCTTATTGTCAGAAAAATTATGCTATGAATTAGAATAAATTGTATCCTTGGTGTTTTCAAAGCATCACATGAGTTGCTGCACTCTGGAAACCAAGCAGAGGTGCTGGTACTTTTTTTTAAGAATGGGGAAGAAACTTATCTAGATTGAAATAATTTAATTATATTATTGTTCTCTAACTTCTAAAAGAATAATAGGGGAGATTGGAAGTCCCTTATATTTAACTAATGGGTATTAGCCAGTCAAACAACTATTTCGAGTCTTACTGATCTCATTGAGAAAGAAAATATCAGAAATGGGTTTTAACATCTCATTGAAATCAATGGGACTGACTTTAACTGGGTCATAACTTTCAACAACAATTATAAAGTTCATATAATTAAAATGGTTGAACTGCACCAATTGATTACACTTTTTCCAGGAAGCATTTTGAAGGGTCAATTTTTACCATAAATTAAGCAATGCTTGATTACAGCAGAAAACTCGAATTAATAGCCCAATTCAAAACTTTTTAAACTAGTTGGGCTGATAGAGGTATAAATTAACTGACCGGAATGGGTGCAGCCAGCTTTATGAATATTAGTCAAAAATAAATATCTTTATGCTGAATGGAATTTATCCCTAGGAAAGCATGCAAAAGATAGTATTTTAAGGCAATTTACTATGCAATTCTAGAGATACTCAGAAAGGATCGTCACTGTCTGTTTAACTTTGGGACTTTAATTCGGTTTCTTTAATTCTGAGTAAATGGCATTGAAGGGTAATTTTTAAAAAAAAAAAAAGTCTATGAAAACAATTTTGTACTTAAGTCTATGAAACCCAGCCTCACTAATTTCTGAGTGAAGGCTCTATAGCTATATGCCGGGTTAATTAAAACAAGGGGATTTTTCTTTAATGGTTCCTAAATCTGATTTTCCCCCCAGGTCAATGGCATCTTTAAGCGTCTATTTACTTGAAAGTTCCTGATCTGTTCGTTATAACTTTTTTTTTCTTTTTTAAAAGCCGAAATAAAAGATAACCTCCAACTAAGACCAGAATCTTAGTTATTTTGAGTCACTCGCTGAAGCACAGAATACTTGGAAGTGCTAAACAGAAAAGACATCCGAAAGAAAAGCCTAGCCCAGCTTATTTCGTAATATCTACCAAGGCGGGATCCTCTTTGACAGAACTGAATTGCAAATGGGGCGCTAGGCGATCGCGCCTACATTCACACTCTCACTTCCACACACGCACACTTTTTAGGCTTCACCCACGTCCTCCAGAGTAACCCTATTAGTTGCAACATTCCAGAGAAAGCGAGTGAGCGCTGCAGTTTCGGAGCAAAACTGAATAGAAATTTAACGTTTGGAGCAATTCTTTGAAATAATAATAATATTAATTAAAAGCATCTCACAATATTCAAAGTGCTTTCAGCGGGAGGTCTTGGGCTCTTCACCCTCTCCCCTTCCCTACTCCCCCGGATAGCCGCCTCTCCTTCTGAGAGAGGCTCTGGTCCTTGCCGAGAGCTCAATCTCCGCCCCCCCCACTGCTTAGAGCGCCCCAAACCTCTTCCCCTCCAGCTCGGGTGTCTCTGGAGTAGCAGCTCGGCAACCGAAGTCCCTTTTCTGGGCAGGGATCTGGCTGCGAGTCTGCGTTGGCTGGAGCGCGTTACTTCGACGTCCAGATCCCGTTTGGCCCA
>AZIM01002768.1:18074-36614 GCA_000516915.1 Ophiophagus hannah | reverse complement strand
TTCATTTATTGGATTTCTAGGCCGCCCCGTCTCCCAAAGGACTCAGGGCGGCGTACAACCATAAAAACAATATAAATAACGTACAATTAAAAAGCAATTAAACNTGGAACAACCATGTTTTTAGGTCGCGACGGAAGGAGCGGAGGTCAGGGGCCACGCTCATCATTTCTTAGCTTATCAATGTCTTCTAGCTCAAGTTGGTTCCAGTCTTACCACATGCACAGAAAGCGATTAAGAACTGGGATAATTCTCAGGTCATTCCAATCATCTCCCAACAACCATTCAAAACAGGCTGCATGTTCTAAAGACCTATTGCATACAGTACTAGGGTATGAAGGGCATAGAAGTAAGACATGTGCTTCTCTGGTTGAATTCACACATCCTGCTAAACTCTGGTTTTTGCCTGACCATGCTTTATTGAACAAACTACAGTTGGCAGAATTTACAGGGCCATGAAAAATGGTCTTCAAAGCATTATATTTGGGTGTGTGCCATCTACCTAATCAAACTAAATAAGAGGATTGTATGTTGTAGGATCCCAGCCCTTCCTTATTCTTAAGATACTGGCACTCTTACATTCAGACCCATACATGCCTGGACTGCTTGCTCTTTTCTGAAGTTAATGAAGGTATGTGATGAGTCATATCAGAGCAGAAGAAAAGGATAGGAAATCCTTGGTGCATCTTGACCCTTCAGCAGTTGAGTATTTATCACTGTAAATATCCATTTACTAAAAAGTCTTAAGAATTCTTATTCTTCCAGAGATTTCAGATCTTCTGCTTTAAATCCTTCCATTTTACTAGAGACAATACATGCCATATTCAATTTCTGTCTTAGTTTAAACTAGAAATGAAAACTAACAGAGAAGGCTTTGTCTTCTATCAAGTTAAACAGCCCTATATTAGAATTGATACAATTCTGCCAAGTGGCCTGAAAAGAGCACACTGTTAAATTCAGCAGGACTTGTAGTTAGATTCTGGTACTGGCATGGTTAGTAGGGATAGGATTAAAGCTTTTTTTTATATGTCCAGTAAACCCATAGAAATCAATAAACTAGCTTAAATCCTGCTGAGCGGGGAGGAGAGCTGTCCTGGGGGTTGGATTCAATACACAGTGGTTTGAGAAGGCTTTGCACCTGAGATTTCAAGTTTTATTTTCAATATTTTACGTCGTCAAACTTCAGTGTTTCTCAACCTTGTCTACTTCAAATGCTGGCTAGTGAACTCTGGGAGTTGAAGTCCACCCATCTTAAAGTTGGGGAAATTGAGAAACACCTAGTCTTTCAACCAACCTGATCAGTTGGAGTAATAAAGGGCTGTGAAATTCTGGCCAATCACTAGATGGCAGCAAAAGTGACACAAAACCTACCTCTTTGTTGCCTTCCCATGGTCATACAGTCTAGTAATGTCAGGACAAAAACAGTAACTTTTAAATGGTTACATGCATGTCTTGAAGAAGGGGAACAAATAGTGCTGCTATGGGGAAGCTGCAACCCAATAATTTCCCTCTTCCTTTTCTCTGCCGTCAGCTCTTGTAACATTGGTGGAGAGCTCTCTGATAATTCATCTGCCTTGGGTTGCAGGAGGTTTTACATAAGGCCCTGCTTGGAGGACCTTATTCCAAATGAGTCTTCCACTCCTTATGAAGTCTCACCTTTCTGGGAAACAGTTGGGTCTAGTTATTAAGGCACCAGGCTAGAAACTGGGAGCTGGTGAGTTTTAGTACCCTCTTAGCCATGAAAGCCATCTGGATGACTTCGGATGTTCGTTCTCTTTTAGCCCAACTTATCCCACAGGGTTGTTGTTGTGGGAAAAATCAGAAGGTATGTTGGATATATTAGCCACCTTGAATTATTTGTAAAAATAATAAAAATAGGATAAATTAAAAAAAAAAACAAATAAACAAGGAAATGACTTTAATTTCAAGTCATCCTTTTGTTTTTGTTTTTTTAAAAAACTTGCCACCCCCGTCCTCATTCAACATGGCTTCTTTACTATTTAAGCTGATTGCATGGAAATAGCAAGAGTGATATCTGTAGGATCTGATTCAAAAATGGGCATGAGGAATGTTCATATAAACATTCATTCAGACCAAACGTGCCAAGTTACTGTAACAGTAATAGGGCAACTGCTGTCAACCTGCCTCTCTATTCTTCCATTTTCTAAGAAATTTTGAAATGCATAGAAATATAAATCCCAGTAATTGTTTATCCCAGGTATTAGTAGATAAGCTAATAAGCAAATCATAACAGAGAATCATAGTTATTGACAATACAGTATCTCATGTCTTCACCATACTGTGCTTTGACACTTGCATAAACTCAGATACTTCAACAAACCATGGTTAAGCTATGAAGGCAATTAGTAAACCTTTCTTCTAATGCAAAGATCTCAAAGATTCTTTTTCTGAAAATATTTTTTCTACCAGTGCTCCAATTAGCTGTTTCCTTTTCCCCTGAAGGCTATATGATTTGGTTTAAGCTAAAGAAAGTCAAGAGAAACAAGGCCCAGCCTTGAAGATTTAATTAAATACTTTATTTCTCTATTCCCACCCCTAATCAAGGCATGGTTTCATGCTGCAAACCACCCATCCCATTTGTACAAGCAGAATTCTCCATCAGTATTCGACTCAACTAGAGCTTGTGAACAGTTAGAGGCAAGACTTTGGTTTGGTTGGATTAAATTAAGTAGTGGATACTTCTGTTTCCTGATGTTTTAAAACAAGAGCAAGCAAATTGGTACCTTCCCAGTATTTCAGAATAGCATCTTTTGTCATTAGTCATTATTTGCATTTGGATAGGGGCATTTTCCTCTTCATCCCATGCCACATAATCAGCCTAAACATCCCAATGGAGCTGCAAAGGGATATGAATTGTGATCAATTCCTCTTTGGCAGATCCTTGTAGGAACCTTCAATAGAGAATGCTGCGGGGAGGGGATGTGTGGAGGCATATTTATAGAGCCTGAGAAAAGCTGGGGTTAGTCAATGTCTTAAATGATTTGGTTAAAGGACTTAGAATTATGTGTGCATCCACAGGCACTCTGAAACATATTCTCCCTCTGAAGCTGAAGGTTTCATAGTCATTTTAAATATACTGAGAATCAGCCTTAATCTCTCCAACTGCCTATTGCACACCGAAATACATTCTGAAATGTGCTTCAAATCTCTTTATTACAATATTACATATTCCTGGACTGATATTTTACAGCAGGCAGTAAACCAGGTCCTGAATTGCATTTTACTGTTTGTGTATAGCAAGACAATACTTATAAAGAATCAGTTTTAAAGTGTAATCTTATGGGAGCTTAAGGCAGTACTCACATAACACATAAGCCATAATTGGCTAAATTAGTCACAATTGCATAAGCCCATATTCTGCCACTAAGCAAATGTAGTGATTTTGTAGTATGCTACTTGTTACAGGCAAGATGATCATTTTTTTCTGCTTTGTATTAAAGGCTTTGTCCCACAATACATAAGCAGTCAGGGGGACAAATCTGTAAGGGAACTGAAGCAGGGTGGAGAGAAAAGGCTGACAGGAAAAAGTAACTAAAACAGATAAATACAGGGAAACTGGTCAGTAAATAACATAAACCCAGTTCAAGATTCCTCATTATTTTCTGGATAATATAAATGAGGCAAAGCAGGCCAGGCTACATTGATGCCTCAATACACACATAAGAGTTTATTAAAACAGACTAAAGATATCTATTTTCTTCCCCAAACAAAATCCTGGAATTGATCACCTCCACAATTGATCACCTCCACAAGAGATCAGTTGGACTCTCCTCCAGGATAATGGCTGATAGAGCAGTAAAGATATGGTATCTGCAAATCTAAGTTGAACAAAGAGTTACAGGACACAAAGTTGGTTATCAAAAAAGGAATCAATATAAAACTTGATCTCATTGTTTCAGTAATATTAGGCAGCTACAATTGTTCTTCAGGTTATTTACATTTTTCTTCAACTGGTGTTATCAGTAGTCCTCAACTTACAACCATTCCTTTAGCAACGGTTCAAAGTTAGGGGAGGGGGGAATGATTTACAACCAATGCAGCATCTCCATGGTCAAGCAATCAAAATTCAGACACTTGGCAACCAGCCAGTGCAGTGTCTTGAAGTCCACAGGATCTCCATTTGCAATTTTCCCAGATGACTTCTAACAAGCAATCATGTGACAGCTGGATTCACTTAATGACTGCATGATTCATTTTACTTCAGTGATTCACTTAACAACCATGGCTAAAAAGATCATAAAATCAAGTACAATGGAATCATTTTGCTTACCAATTTAGGAAATTCTGGTCTTAGTTCTGGTCATTAATTAAGGGCTACTACAGTAGTATTTAGAAATTCTGGGTTTCATACTACAGAATTCCATAACACTAATTAAAAAACCTAATTCAAAGTAAGTAGGTATATTTTACTCTAATAACCCAATTAGGAAATACGTAGACTTACAGTTGTTCTTACACTGATTTGGGCTTTTCAAATAAATTCTGTACAAGTCCACCTAAAAGTTAATTTGAATGCAAAGCCTGACTTCCAGAGGCCAGCTTTAGAGCAGATAATTTACCGTACATTTTAAGAATAAATTCTTTTAACAGTATTTTCTCCAATACTTGGCAGGTTGATGCAGATATTCAATCAAGTTTATTATGGATATCTTTCTCCTCCTCCTCTCACCCCCATGAAGGACTTCACCCAGGGACAAAAATGCACAGCAATTCCACCAGATCCATTGGTTTTGTCATTTGTGTTTTATTTTTGCTATGATCTACCCATTTAACGAAATGGACGAAAGCAGCCTTGCTCTTGTAAAAATAAAAAAAGAATGTTACAGACAATGCAAACTAAATGAACTGGAGGGGGGGAGGGCACACTCTATTTTGACCAAGCCAGTAAGTAAGCACGGCGGTTGTTGCAATTTAATTCATTATTGCGCCTAGTGGACATGGAGCCAGGAATTCCACTCAAACATTTATCAAAACCGAAACCAAAGACCAGTATCGCTCCATACATCCTTCGCGCCCTTAACTCCGTTATTCGGTAACGCGTGACGTTTTCTTCTCTTCCATCCAGCTCCCCCTTGCCTTGCCTGGCCGCAAGCTTTCTTCACCCACAACGGCCTGACCTCGCTCGCGCTCCCGCAGACCCAAACAGACAAGCCTGTCCCCCCCCCAAACGCCCCCTCCCGCCTTTGTCAGCCTCGTTTCCTGTAGGCGGTTTTTCCGTCAGGTCGCTTTTCTAAAAGCGCCGGGCTCAGAGGACGCGCCCTGCGAACATCGTTAAGGGGAGGGGAGGGGAGGAGGGGGGCAGAGGAGGCAGACGCGAACTCCGCCCACCGCATCCCACCGCGGCCTGCCCTAGTCCGCCTCCTGGGTGCTACTTCTCCTCCTCCTTCAACGCCCCGCTCCGCCCTCTCGGCGCAAAGAGCGTCTGGCTCTTTGGCAAAGGAGAGCTCGCGCAAGGTGGGCGGCAGGTGCGCATTCCGGCTTCTGTCTTCCCGCCGCGAAGCCCGGGGGCTCCGCTGCGCCAGAAGATCGCGGAGTCTCGCTGGGGGAGGGGAGGGCTTGTGGAAATCGGAGGGAGACGCTAAGAAAGAGAAGACTAACGGCTCCCTTCCTTTCGTAGCCCTCTCAAAACGCTGCTCGCGGCTACCCAACCAAGTTCAACAGAGCGCAAGTCCCAGGGCAGGCCGTCACCCCACGCAGAGGCTGGCGGAAGACTTCCGCCCCCTTTGGAACAAATCGGCCGAGGGGAGGGGATGAGCCCGCCTTCTCAATAATGCCGCTCGCGGCACCCTTTGTTTGCCGGTGCCTTGGCGGGCCCGATCAGTTCGGAGCGGAGGGCGGCTCGAAGCTCTTGTCGCCTCAGAACAATCGGGTGCGGCCCGGCTCCTCCCGCCCGCGTGGCAGGGGCGTCCTCAGAACNNNGGCCCCGCTCCCCCCGCCCGCGTGGCAGGGGCGTCCTCAGAACGCCCTTTGCTGCCTGCTGAGATCTATTTGTTGCTGTTGGCCTTTTCGTTATTTTGCGATTATTCACCTTCTTGTGACCGCGCTCAGCTTACATGCACGGTAGCAGAACCCGGGATATAAATAGAGTTCTTTCTGGGACCGCGCCAACCTCTTTGATGTGCCCCCCCCCCCCCCGCCCCNGACCACGCCAACCTCTTTGATGTGCCCCCCCCCGCCTTCCCCGACAACGGGTAAATGGCTCCTGGCTATATTTGAGGAACCGGACCTGGGCTTGTAAAGATATATAGCTGCGCTTGTGCCCTGGGCTTGTCCGCACAAGCCGTTACCCGAGAACAGCGCCGCCGTCGCCGCAGGGGCGTTCTGTGAGGGCGTTGCCGTCACCACGCGGTTTACTAAACCGGGACGGCCATCGTCCAATCTATTCCTAGAGGGCGGCAAAGAAACTGCTTGTATCTCGGGGTCGGCCCGATCTGCCTCCGCTGACGTTGCCTGCCATGCCTCCTTCCCCCCCCCCATTCTATCGCCCTGGGCAGATGCCAACTCCCTCTATAGGCGGTGCAGGCTCTGCAACGTACCCTGGACGACCCACTTCGCTTCTTAAGGCGGAAATCTTGACCCGTGCCTCGATCACGGTTAACCCAATGCGGGGTCCTGCTCCTGTAATGAGGGATAGCAGTACGTTTTAAATAACCAAAGGTGCTTTTATAATTTGCCTCGAGAGGAAGAGAGGTGCAATAATAATGTTTAACACAATCGAAATGATGTAGGAATAATGATTCCAAGTATTGGGATTACTTAACCCAGCAATATCAATACCGACAGGGATTTAGTAACGGGCCAGGCATAGATATATTCAGAGACGGAGAGAGAGATATTACAATCTTATTAATTAACAGGGGGGGCTTCAGTTTATGACTTATACATATAAAACATGGCACTGAATCCCTGGGCAGTGCCAAGGTAGTCATCAAGTCTTTTCACCCTAACTAGTGGCTGCCTCAAACTCGACCTCTCGGAGTTGCTGTGACAAGGAAATGTTGGGTGAAAAGAACCATCACTCTGGCTAAACCTTGAGGCCTAAGAAGGTAGAAGTGGTATATAAATATAAAAAATAACATGTATGCTCCCTATTTTATTGTGAGCCTCTACTAATGCTGTTCAGACAGGAAGTTTTTTTATAAATCAGTAAGATGTACTGGAGAGTTTCTAAGCAAATGGATGTAATTTTCAGGTTAGCTTGATGAACTCTTAAGCTCTTTAAAAAAAGATAACCAAGTGTCCTGGAGTTCCGGTCCAAACCATTCATGTGGAAATGAGCCCCACTGAAGTTAGCACATTTGTTTGAACTAGTTTTAGTAGCTTTAATGTCTTCAAATATTCAAAATTCACATAATTCAAGGACTTTTAAGTTTTTTTTTTACAGTTTCCACTGACTGAGAAAGCTCCTGATCTTTTCCATCTTTCAAAAATAAAGTAGCATTGGAAACTGATCCAGTATGGTTAAACTATTCTTGTTTTCATTCTTTAAATTCCCAGCCTTGATTCAGAAATGGGATTAAGCGCAATCCAAGTGTAACAAGGACAATCCTTTATTGTGATGCAAATCTCTTGATATTCCTTCCTATCCCTGCTTCTAAGTTGATCTGATTCCTTTATTTTCAGGAACACTCTATGTTACAATATTATTATTGGATCTGTAATTCAACAGGAGCTTTTAGGTCCTACATGTTTTTTATTCACATCCAGTAGCCAATTCAAGCTTGACTAAGATGGCATGCTAGTCATTCTATCTTTTTATTTTCTGGGCTGCAATCCTATGCACACAATCCCATAGAATGCAGTGGGATTTTCTTCTCAATAAATATGTGCAGGATTGTAGATAACTAGTTTTTTCCCCATAGTCTAATATTCTTGCTAGGATAGCAAGTCCCAGAATTGTCTACCAGCATTACTCTTTTTAAAGAATTTATAGAAAAGTGGGATGTGACTGAATTTAACTGATGCCCAGTCATCCTGCAGAGACTTGCATTGAATTAGTAGCAGAGATTTTTCGAGAGCAGAAGGCAGAACTCTGCACAGACAGATAAGTGTAACTGTTGCTGCCCTAAGGAATAATGTATTCTCAGAAGGGTGGCCTCTTAGGGTCTGTTTCAGACAATGTACTAAGCCATAATGAATTGGTTGTGCTTAGCACCATGTGAAGACCTAGGGTTTGTGGTTTATAAAGCAGTATTACTATTTCTTCTTTTTACAAGCATAATTTTAGATCTTGACATTAAGTGTGTTTGATTTTAAAGGAACCTCCATACTATTATCATTACTTTATTTATTTATTAACAAACTTTGCAGCTCCAGGCAACTCTTTTTGACTCCAGGAAATGCCTAGAGTGAAACAAATTCTTAAAGATGGGAGACTATTGGCAGCCTTTTAGGTGTGAAATTGCTTTGGCTTTATGGGCTGCTCACTCAAGGTCCAGGGCAGCCAAAGAAAAGGCATCTTTTGACTTCAAAGGGCACTTTGTTAATCTTTCCAGTTCCTCTCACCAAAGAAGCAATTTGGAAACACTCAGTGAAAACTAGCTCAACAGAAATAGTGAATCTTAAAAGAAAACAGCTCCAGGCAAGTCATCCCTATTTTACTCAGCTCAGAAGATCTTCTCAAAGAAAGCAACAACAAAAGTAACATCAGTTATATACCTTTGTTAGCATCTAACAGACAGGCTTCTCTAAGATATCAACATTTTTTCATTCCAATTCCTATTAACCAAAGAATGAAACTCTGCTATTCTCCAGAGAAAACACATTGTCAGAGGCATCAGCATCTTCAATCCCTACAATGGCTTACAAAGATATGTCTGCAAGGATTCTTAAATTACATTTTACATCCTTTGCAAAATAGGAAATGCCATCCTACTAAGTGTGCCCACTTACTGCAACTGGAATTTTTCTAATTTCTTTTTGAGAACTGTGATGTTATATACTTCAGCATCTTTTTAAACTTTCTCTTTTTGTTATGATATAGGGGCAGATAACTGGCCTGGCAGGTATAGTGTTTTTCATCACATTTCATTATTATTTTTTCTTTTAGAATATCCTTATTAACCAAGTGATGCTTCTTCCTGATTATGGTTATGGTTATTCAAAACCTTTATGTACCTTTATGGGAAAATCTTTAAATATTAAAGATACTAATGTGTTGTTGAATTATATACCAAAGTTTTGGGACTGTTTATTAGGAATTAACAGTTGCATTGAAAGTTATGATGTGCATGTATGTACATGCATGTGTGTACTAAAATATTATGTTCAGAAATCAGAAAAATTATATTCTAGAAAAAAAAATACTCTAGTCTTACCCATCTTGGGTAAGGCAGTATTTTCCAAATCAAAAGATAAACTTCACACAGAGCTCAATTCTCATGATGATCTCGGTCTATAGCTTCATGTAGATGCTTTGGGCAGGTTTTAGAAGGAAGAGTTACAAGGAGAAATAAGAAAATGAATGTACCTAGTGTAGCATAATTATTAGTGATATAACACAGGTGGACCCAACCACCTTTTTGCCATGAATTCCTTTTGTTTCTTCCTCCCAGACATCTAAGTACATTATTGATGAGTAAAGAAATGTTACCATTGTGCTGCTGCAATAGATTGTCTATACATGGGACACAGAAGCAGCTAGAGTACTTTCCCAGTCCTCATAATTGGCTATTGTCTTCCTCTCTTCCTAAATCATTGTGAGACATAGACCTGCTGCATTGGCAGCAATAGGGGAAATATTCCCTTGACCACACTCAATTGTTGCAACCTGAGGAGTCTTGGTGCCTGAGCTCTTTCCACATTGGGAAGCCCCATTGCTTTGAGGACAATGCTACTTATGCCCCTGATTTTAATCCCAAAGACACATAGATCTGTTTGAAGTTAGAACTAACCTCATGATTAATTGACTGGTTCAATTAATTCAATTTTGGAATTTGCATGGCACAACGGTACCCCCACCATTAATGATGAATGATGATGAGTCCCCATCAGCTAAGTGTATTGGATGAACAGGGCCATATGGACTGTTTGCGCTTGTAAAATCTTCTCTATTCATTTCCAAAGAATAGTCTGTGTCCTCATTTCCCATTGCATGCATGAAGCAGGATTTTTTTATTGCTAACATTTAAAATTTTTCCATGGATTAAGACATGAGGTAGATAGTGTACAGTACTATGCAAGCTAGCTCTACTTGTGCAATTGTTTCTTTCTCATTGTAAATGTTTTAAAATGTGATATATTAAGAAATGGCTATCAAGATAATGATTCCCTTTGAGCTTTTTATCTCTATATATTTCATCTTTCACTCCCTTTCCAGCCACTATTTTTATTCCCTCTCACAAATGGCTGTCAGTTTTATCTATCAATCTCTTAGGTTCTCAGCATTATGTGACTCCTTATGGGCAGGTTTGAGTGTTTCTTTCTCTCTCTCTTCCTCTTCCCCCCATTAAGGTAATCTTTCCCTCTCTCCAATTTCAAACTTCCTTCAGGTCTGGGTATTCTTTGCTGAACTTTTGAAATTGAATATAAGATCAAAATCAAGTGTATTCATAGTCCTATAGTGTGCTGATATATAACATGCAAGCACACTGGTGGAAGTATTATTCTCAACTTTAGTGCTGACCAAAAGTCACTATTATGCTGCTATGACTTTCTGCTAACAATGTAGTATTGGTGTCCTGCCATCCTGGGAAGATTTTTGCTTGTAAAATATTTTGCCTTAAAAAAATTAAGTTAATAACTACATTTGTATGATAGTGCATAATGCCCTCAAACTGAAGTGTTATCTCTTACCACTCCACAATGTATTAGTGAATGCACACTTTTATAAATGCTTCCTATTTAACAGAAAAATATATTTCTGTGTCCTTAAGCCACTTTCTAGAGATTCCTGGGAGAGATTCCAGTATATTATGGAAACTAGTCCTGATAGTTAATTAGCTCGTTTGCATATCTATAAAGCAGCTTGACATCCATGGTTAGGAATTTCATTGGTACAAAAGGATATCTAAAAAATAGTTTTCAAATGTTGATGAAGCAAGTCTGTACCTTTATTCTCATTTGCCAGATGACATGTCACTGAAAAACTACCAGCATTAAGTTTGCTTTTAGTGCTACTCAGAAGCAGCAGTACTGATTTCTTTAAGGTTTCTTGTGAGTAAGCAATTTCCTAGGGATGGGGAGCTTTGCCTATTTGTTAGTACTGCTTAGTGCTTTGCAACGGCTAAAGAAGCAGCTGGCTTTCTACACAAAGAAATTGGGCTCTGAAGCTGTCAATCTTCTTTGTGTGACAGAGAGGACTTTTTGCTTGCTTTGAAAGGATGGCTCTACATCTGTCATTTCTTTCAGTAATGTGGCCCAATATCAGGACGGCTACAGCTGTCTGTTCTTTTTCTGTGGCTTCTAGGACAGGAAAATATCTGGGAGTATTGCCTTCCCCCATCCCTACCCCCATTTTTTTTGTCAGCGAGCTTATTTGCCCTTCATTAGACAAACTGTTACAAGCTTTTGCATGTAAACTGTATTGTTGCTTCTTTGCCTAAATAGTAATACGTGCAGTTTGAAAGATCTCTGGAATGGATTTTCTGTTTTACATTTTTCATGACCTAAGTAATTTTGTTTATATTTTCACGGTGTATTATATATAATATATTAATTTTATAAAGTATTAAAATTTAGCACTTACACTCTAAATAAATTACACATTTATATCGAGAACAGTAAAGTGTGCTACACTTATTTTCAAAGAGATGAAATTTCATAATTACAGTTAATAATACGTTAATAATTGTTTGAAAGCATATTTGGAAGATATCAGTATGATATAAAATATATATTATATGTAATGTCACAAATGTCTGTAGACATGCTTGAAGTCATTTGTATTGAGATCAGTGTGTCTTACTCCAGAATCCATATTCAGCCTACCATAATCAGATTTCTAGGTCGGTATTTATGACCACAGCCAGTTAGGAAAATATTTTGGGCTTAGATTTGAAGTCATTACCATCTGTGAGTTCTAGACTTTTTTTAGATATGAAAGCTATCAGGGTGACTTTGGGTCAATCCCTGTCACTCAATCCGCCTAGTGGTGGGATTCAAAAAATTTTACTATGGGTTCTGTGGGTGTGGCTTGGTGGGCATGGCATGGCTTGGTGAGTTTGGCAGGGGAAGGATACTGTAAATCTCCATTCCCTCCCCAGAGGACCCCCTTCCAATGGTGGCCAAGAGGCTTAATGAGTAAATTTCCACTACCGGTTCTTCAGAACTGGTCAGAACCTCCTGAAACCACCTCTGAATCTGCCTCACAAGGTTATTTTTGTGGAGAAAATAAAAGGTAGGAGGTAGTGTTCCCATCTCTGTATAAAAACAAATGTGGGATAAAAATGGAATAATAAGTGGATAATGGATGTGGCAGTACTTGGAGAGAACAGAAAAGAAGAGAAAGAATTGGAAAAAAAAACAGATCTGCAAATAGAAGTAGAATGACTATGGCAAAAGAAGCAAAGATTATACCAATATTAATTGGCCCTTTGGGTGCAATCCCAAAACAAGAGTGCCTTTCAATACAACTGGCATTGACAAAAATCATTAGTCAATAAAGGCAGCTTTATTTCAAGCAGTTCATCCTGCGATTGATACCTTTCACACCATCAAACAACATCTGTGTATCCCAGATCCTTGAGAAGAGGCAAATAAAAATGACAAATTCATTCTAAAGAACTGGCTAACTATGCAACCAATTATAACAATAATAAAATAAACTAATAACTTTCCTACATATATATAAAGAACGCAGCAAGGCAGTCCCACAACATTTCAATATGTAAGGAATTTTCTCTTTTGATCTACATGGTTTCTTAAAAAAAAATCAACTGCCTGAGGCCAAAAGCAACTATAGTATTTTTTTAAAAGATAAATTGGCATTTTACAAAACAAAAGTTCAGTACCAACTTTACAAAATAACACAATATTTTTCCTTGGAAGTTATACAAAACAAAAAATCCTAAGAACAGCAGCAAAGTGAAAAGGAAGGAGAAAAAAATGTGAAGAAAAGTATGTGTGTACTTTGTTGGATTTAATACATATTTACAGAAAAGCAATATTTCTTTGCTGTTCCCTGCTGGGTTTACTCAGTTACTTTCTCATACTTGATATCAGATTCTTTTTTTAATTGGCAAGCATCATACTGATTGGATACCATTTAGGCCAATGTTCCCCAACTTACTGTGAAGTTTGGCAGAGTTAAATAAATGAATTCATGTTGGTGGGCAGAGAAGTAGATTCTTTATGTTCCTGTGTACACCCCTGTGAATTCCTTTTGACTTGTTTAGCATCTATAACTATGCAACACTGATAGGAGTACCTGCAACTCTGGAATATTATTCAACATATAACTATTACATGCAAATAAATAGCTAAATTAAGTTTATATTGAATCTGTTGTTGAAAAACAATCCAGAAAAATACCCCATCTTTATTTAATTTAATCTGTTGCATGTATGAGTGCACTACAGAATAAAGTTCCAGCAGTGTCTTGCATGCTTCTGTCTAGAGAATTTTAGAGAAGAATCTTGTATAGCATAGAACAAGCAAAAGAGGACATTATTTATTTGTTTAAATTCTGCTCTGAGTTCTTGGGAACCTGGCAGTATATGAATTTAATAAATTGTCATCACCCACCTTTTTTCTCCTCCCACCTCAACTTGCTAGAGATCTTCAGAGGAAATAAATATGCTGTCTGTAGTTACAACTACAGTACAACTTCCTTTGTTGGAAGGATGGAGCAGAGGAACCCAAAGATATATTGAGTGTGGTAACAGGTTTGTAAGAAATGAGGGCCTGGATCTATACTAGTCTGACTAGACTGAATCTACACTCTACTATCTGGACCAGATGAGTTTGTTTTTCCCAGTACTAAGTACTTGCTATTTTCTTATGCCTACTTACTATAATTATTTATTTATCTATGATATCTACAGCTACCCATCTCACACAAGTAACTTTCTTACAAATGCAAAACTAGATATGCAGATCTGGAACTACAGAATTAAATGCATTGTGTTTTCTGCCTCCTAGGAAGATTCTCAAGGAAAGAGAAACAACATGGCTCCTTTTAGTGGCCATCTTTTAGCTGCAATTGTTTAACTTTTTTCTTTCCTGCTGGAAGGAATAATCTATTCCAATCGCCGGGCCAATGAAGTTGCAGAACGTATTGGTCTTTGAAGAATGTTAAAGTTAAGGAGAAATGTATTATTCTATTGCTCATCCAGAGAAATGGGCTGACTTTCCTTATAAATCTTCACTCTTTTTTCATTACATTATATGTGTAAAATATGATGTGGCAGGCAACCCATATTTCCAGGACTTCATGTAGCTAAATATTATACAGCATGAAATTTTTTCTCTGACCAGAAGCATTACACAAAATTGTAATTCTTTACCATTGTTAATAAATATGTAGGCATTTTGTCTCTTCTCGGAGATGAAAAACCGTTCCTAAAGTGTTACACAATTAATTAGAAAAAAAACATGTAATCTCTGTGTTAACCTATGCCATTACAAACTAAAACATGGTGTATTTGTATTTCAGGTTTAATACAACAAAACTAGATAAATATAATATTAACATTTATTTGGGTTAAATATGTTAAAGCAGTCTTATGCAACTTACCTGGGAATAAAGCCCTTTTAAATTATTTTAGAATAAATATGTTTGTCAATTCTTTTCTAATTGATCATATAGAGATCTTATTGCCAGTCATCTGCTGCCCATGAAAATAAACTGCATTAAATAATTGGAGACCATGTATGTTTAATTTGATTAATTTTTATTAATTCCTGCCTTTAAAATGTAAATTGGAACTGCGTGGCCTCTAAAATTTTATATAATAACATATAGCAAATAATAAGAAAATAAGCATTGCTATGTTTCACTAAAGAACTTTTTATAGAATGGTAATAGTCCAGTGGTAGTAACTTGCATTTTATTATGACTTATAGGAATCAATAAATTATGTGATTCTAACTACAAATGCTGTCATTTTGGTAGAAAATATAAGGATTTATAACCTTTCTATTTTTTTATTTCTAGAAAAATCTAAATGTATTAAAAAGGTTGACTCATAACTTATTTATTGTCTGAAAAGTATTTCACAGAAAGAACCCTAGAATCCAACACTTTATGAACTGGAAATTCAGAGTTCTTTTCCTGGAGAAAATTAATGTCTGAACAACGTATTTAGACATTTTTCTTCTTAGCATGTGTATTTCAGAGCCAAAGGAACTTTTTGTTGACTTTGATATTTAAATTTATTCTTAAATCTTCACTTTATTCCAAGGACTTGCATAGTATATAAAGCTATATAATAATTGTTAACTCAATTCACAATTTATCCATAGCATCATCAGCCATATTTACAGGGAAGCCAAACAGAAAACAGCTAATTAGATCAGTGATGATTGAAGTATACAGTAATTCTGCTTTAACTATGGTTATCAGAGGAAGGATGGGGATGAGGTAAGAAAAGGAATAAAATGAATGGCTTTCTAAAGTAGGTGTCTCCAACCTTTTGGACCTCAGGGACACCAAATTCATAATTTTAAATTCCACGGACCACTAATATGAATCCAGCATGCCATTCGCTGAAGTGCCTGGAGTCCCACTGATGGGATGGGGTCCTTCAGGCACTTAGCTTGGGCTCCTGTTTCTGCAATCTTAAATACTCAAAAGAGTCATTTGGACCTGATTCCCACAGAAAACAAAACACCGGCATCTCTCCTCTCTCTCTCTCTCTCTCTCTCTCTCATCTCTCTCTCTTTCCCTTCCTCCCTCTCTGTCTTGTCTCTCTCTCTTTCCCTCTCCCCCCTCTTTCTCCCTTTCTCCCCTCTCTCTGTGTCTTGTCTCTCTTCCCCCCTTCCTCTTTCTCTCTGCATCTTGTCTGATATGATGTCCAGAGCCATGTGCTGAAGACCAGATGGCTGGTGGGAGGTGGGGCATTCCTCAGTCTCCCTAGCAAACCTGTGTCATGGCTGCTGCCTCCTTCCTCCTGTCTCCGTGCATCGAGGAGGCAAGCAGCAAAGGGAAGAGTGCAGACTTCCTAAGCCCCAGGAAGCGGCTGCCAGCAATGCCCTCAGGTAAAGATGTTGCAAGGAGGAGGCTCAACCCCTCACCTCAGGAGGCGCAAAGTGCTCGCCACCCCTCTGGCACCTGCCAAGCCTCCTCCTTTCCGCTGGGTGTGTGAGTGCTTCTGGAGAGGAGGAAGAGAAGCACGGTGGGAGGAGGCTTGGTGGCTGCCAGAAGGGCAGNACCAAGCTGCCTCCTTCCCGCTGGGCATGCGAGCGCTTCTGGTGAGGAGGAAGAGAAGCACGGTGGGAGGAGGCTTGGTGGCTGCCAGAAGGGCAGTGACCACTTTGTGGCTCCTGAGGGGAGGGGTGAGGGTGATTGCACCCTCCCCTTACAGGCCAGGGAACAACTGGGAAGGGCTCCAATGCCACGATCTCCCACATGCTACCCTCCCTCCCTATGCACATCTGTCCATCCACCACTGGTATCACCCCTGTTGCAGACATGGGTGTGCTGCGGACCACCAAAATTTTCTCACAGACCACCAGTGGTCCGCGGACCACCGGTTGGCTCCTCTGTTCTAAAGAACAAGCTGGTTAACATTTTAAGGAAAAACACATATATGCTTTAATGTTTTGTTAAGGAGCAAATGTGAATTAATTTTACTTTATCACAGAATTTCTGAGATTTCCCTATCTCAGTTGTTAGTAATTACAGATTAAGATAAGTCATTAATTCTTATTCTCAAAGTACTGCATTTTAAGAATTGAATAGTAAACTTGTTAGGCTATAATTCTATGTATCCATTCATATGTAAGTCTTGGTGAATTTAATGGGAGTTCTGAGTAGATATGTATAAGATTGCATTGTTAGTGAGCTTATCATAAGGTTTTAGATTGATTTTTCCAGGGACATAACTTATTATTTTTCCATTCCAAGTTTAAAACCGTTACAGAGCATACGATCTGGATGAAACAGCTATAGAGTTGGTTTTTGCAAGGTCTACAATATTCTGTATAATGTATTCATTGGATTATTTAAAGTATTTCTTAAAGAGATGCAATAAATCTTAAATCTTTCCCTACTGTGTTCATTACTTTCACAGTAGAATAAGTAATATACTTTAAGCTTGATTAGAATCAGAATATTTTGGAGTCATTATAAAATATTTTTTTAAAAAAATTATTTTTTTTTAAAGGGAGTAGTTTATTCAGATTTAAAATCAAGTGAAACAATATCTTCACCTTATTATTTCTCCTTATCTTTTATGGAAATAATTTGTTTACTGAATTTTTTCACTAAGAACTAGGTGGCAGATATTTTGAGAATTTAGATATTCTAATAGGATAAATGGATGGTTTTTACTAAGTGATAATGGCATTCTGTACAGCTGCATGAGAATTTAGGAGCCTATAATTTCTGCTCATATAAAGGTATTTGATTATGATGAAGATTCTCTTTTACCATAGGAAAATATTGTGTCCAGATATGTGCAAAAATGAATTTACTAAATCAGTCATTATCAGTGATTACCTCACTAGCATGGTCTTTCCAATTAAATTCAGAGTTAAAATTTTGATTGCATTTCCATAGCAAGTTTCTAGATGTTGCCACAATTTCTGGTGAACAACTTGTATGGGATGCCCTCTTTCTCTCTCTTAATACGCCAACTTTTTTTTTAATGTGTAGATTTTTTATGTCAATTTGCTTTTATTTTAAAATAAATACTTTTATTAAACAATATTTTTTTAAGAAAAACCACATATCATGATTTATAATTTTCATGAACAAAAGACAAAATCTCTATATATATGAATTCAACATGGAAAATCGAGTATCCACTGAAAACTTCCCACTCGCTCAAATGCCTGCCAAAATGTCTTTAACTGTACCTTCTCCAAACTGAATATCCTCCAAATGGGTAATTTCAGCTTCTGATTGAAAAAAACTTAACTGTATTTAGAAGACAGAGAAGAAGACAGACAGTGAGATCTCCTTAAAGAAGGATTGTGATCGGGTAGGATTCTACCAGTTCCCTCCGGTTCTGTAGAACTTGATGTTATGATTCTGGTCAATTTGGAGAACCGGCAAATCTTGCCCCTGGCTGGCCCCGCCCCTTCCTCTCCCAGCCACTTGCCTCTGATGAGGCTGAAGATATGTTCCTGGAGCTGCCGGGCTTAAATCCTGGAGCAAGAATCCCTTTCTCTCCTCCCCCCACCCCATCCCATTTGGAAGATATTGAGTTTTGCTGTTGCTGACGATGTCCTCCATGCTTCCTAAATGAGGTAGATCGAGTGGGAAGTGGCTGGTATGCGTGTGTGTGAATTTAAGCCTCCTTCCTATAAAATCCATTCAGAAAACAAAGGAGCAGATATTGTTTAATTCTGCTTCAGCCCAGATTGCTGGGAGAGAAAGTAGTTTAAAAGTATTTAATTGACTAATTCATTGGCTTCCCG
>AZIM01002767.1:286158-296408 GCA_000516915.1 Ophiophagus hannah | reverse complement strand
AAATAAAATAAATAAATAAATAAATTGTTACAGGCGTAGCTATATTGTAAAAGTGGCAAAATTTCATTTGACCTCACACTTCCAATAGCATCTAGGAACACATGAGAAGGACTGCATTACCACTTGCTTTTTAAAGCTCTTTGAAGCAAGTTATCTGGTAACAGAAAGAAAACCTTTGTATTGTTGGCTCCCTTCTTTAGACAGGATTTCACAGGAAGCTTTATCTGGTACTCATCTTTGTGAGCCTTTCTATTCTTCCTACAGTATGACTTTCAACCCTTTCAAGTTGTTTGTGAATTAATATTGATTCTTTTCTGACTTCTTGTTTGATTAATTTTATCACTGTTTTATTTTTATGACTAAAATCAATTGTTCTGACAGATACTCCAAACAACAGACTAGAGGTTTCTGAGGCCAACTTGTGCAAGAAAGATGGGTGGTTTGGTGATTCAGACTAGCTGCTCCAGAAGCAGAGTTTTCCAAAGCAACTCCAGCTTCATGGCCAGCTACATGGCCAGACCTGAGCTAAATGAGTATGATTGTATTAGGGACACTGAAGCCAGTTCATACTTATGAACCCATATTCTGAGGAGAATTCCTTTTATACAGCATTACCTCATTAGGACAAGCAGCATGCTGGGGAGGAAATGGATTCAAAAAGTGGGAAGAATGTTAGATTCATAGCCAGAGGCTCAAACTTAAAAGCATTTTCCTTTCAGGGAGAAGTAAGGATGCATAATGTGCTGTGGCACCGGAGAAGAACACTTTATCTCCTCTTAGACTTGGCCACAAAAACATATCCATTTGGTGCTTGCTGTAGTGCTGGCCTCACAATTTCCCATAGCTTCTTTTCAACACAGAATAGGACAATCAGCCTGAGAGAATCAGGGAGTAATGAAGACATGGAAGTTACACTTTTAAAATGGCATTAGATGTAGCTCTTCATCTTGGTACAAGGTGTGTGGAAATAGAGGCAGCAGGAGGAGCACACCATGTCAAAGTGGTGACTCTTCTCCTAGGCCTGTCAGAGATATAAATCATACCCCCCCCCCCCGCTTTCCAAGAGTTGTTCCGAAAGTTCTGTGCAGAGAGTATGTCCAGTTTTAAACAGATTTGAGTGAACAGCAACTGTAGCATGAAAGTGATTTTGTCATACTACCAGATGCCTGTGTTCTTAATCGTGGAAGACTAAGCACACAAGCAATTGAGTAAATGGATCCATTTATGTAAGCAATTCTTTCTGCTTGGAAGAAACAAAACACCCACCCACCCCATATTCTGAAAGGCAACATAAAATGAATAAGGTGAGTACCCTAAAAAGGTTGTTCATAATAAAATCCAGACTATATAAACAATTGAGAAATAAATTCAGAGAAATTATTCTCATTTATTTGGGACTTATCTCTGAGCAGATGTGCGTAGGGTCTCAAGCTAATAGATCTGTTGTCTTAAAAAACTCTGAAACTTTGTTCAACAAGAAATCTTGAAGTCATTATATAATTGTGTCATGTTTTCAGCTTTTATGGCTGTCAAGGCATCACATCTTCTACGATGTGAGTCATCCACTGAGTTGGCAGAAGGTGGAAAAATACTGCCTTTAATTTCTCCTGCAATTGACTATTCAGATGTGTGTCTAAAAACATTAAAGCTTCCAAATTGCCATTTGAACAGTTGGTGTGGGATTAATATAGTTATAAATTTATCATATATCATTTTCCTCCACGGAGATTCACAATTGTGTGTATTGACACTTACCTCTTTTGTCTCTTGAATTCTCGTTGTTCACCCTGCAACATCCTTTTGAGAGGAAGATATGCATGAAGTCCTCTATTAAATGTTCTAATAACAGGGCTTGTAAACCCCAGTTTTTCATCTAGTGAAGAAATGCATTAATCATTACAAGTTCTATTTCTCTGCTTTCATAATTTGTCTCATTGAAAAGGTGGGGAAGAAAGCATAGCATAGGATGGGAGAACAGCCAGCCCTTATCAGCACACTACTCTTCTAATCCAGTACAATTACATTTTACATCCTGGATGATGAAGTGATTAGCACAGGAGGCCAGCAAGTTATGGCTCCCAATGTTGTAGTGAATATATCTTGCAAAACTTAAAAACAGTCTCTTCCTGCTCCTTCCTCCTATCCTTGGAAGTTATAAGGCTGTGTTCAGGGTGTGACAGGGGAAATAACAGGCAGATTTTATATTCCACATAATTTTCCAACCTGTATTTTCTATCTGAGGGCTCCTAGTACAGCTGCTAAAATGGTATTTTGGAGTATATTAACAGAGACAATTGTCCAGAAAGCAATTATTCTATTCTCCACTACCTTGGTCAGATTTCATTTGGAGACTTGTTCTGAATGCCACAGGGGGAAAAATATATGACAAATTGGACCAATTCAGAGAATTGATTCCAGGTCCTGAAGATGGTTTAAACCAAGAATCATTCAGCCCTGTGGGGAACAGCTAAAAGACAAGGGTATGTTTAAAAGATGATTAAGAGTAGGGGAGATAAGACAGAGATATTTCAAAAAATCTAGGCATGATGAACCTACCATCATTATCATCTACTGATAGAAGATATTCATTGATGTAGTTTTCTCAGCTATATTGTTACATCATAGGTGTTTAGAGGAGACATAACCAATTCTGAACTGCTGTCTGCCATAAAGCTGATTTGGGGAATTTCTATTTGATGAAGAATTTATAAGATCCTTGGAATTACATGATTCTCCCCTTCTAATTAAGTACCTGTTTAATTTAAAAAGCCGATTATGCAAGAATTGATCTTGTAAATTTGTTTGTATATTCACATTATGTTCCGTCTTTGTTGGATTTTTATTATGTTTTAATAGAGCACCATTACATTATTTTATTACATTGCTTTTGTAATCTTTTCACATAATTGATACTTGAATTATTTCTTCTTTCTTTTCAGTCTAATATCCAAGAGTAAGGCCATTAAAAATTATGGTAATGATGTGGCACTTGCACATTATAAAAAGTACTGGGCTAGTTTTTCAAGGCTGAGACTTGTAATTTAGGAAGGTTGCAAAGAATGGGGCAGTGAATGTAAGCCAAGGAATAAGACAAGGGCTAACACGGAAGAGTCAACATTTGCTATAAAGACTTTGGTTTTATTAGAAAGAATTCATAGACATGGGCAGACCCAGGGAGGGACAATGGGGGCAAATGACAAAATAAAGGACATTATGGTGTCACCACTCAAGCTTTCTCCCTTTTGACATGTGTCACACACATATAAGGGTTACAGCTTGCATCATAATAATTGTTGCACTCCTTTGACATAATCATCATATGTGTGAATGCCTCTCTTGGTAGGACTCATTTTAGGAAGTAGAAGAGTGAGAAAGTACTTCAGAGCTTAGTTGCTGAATCAAGATATTTCGTTCTTTTTTTGCTACCAGTGTATAATTTAAAATGAAAGTCCATCTGGCTTAATGTTATGCCTTGTGATTTCAGGGTGAGGAATTTCATTCTGACAGGTAAATTTACCAGAATAATGCAAAAGGCCTACTATGCAGTTTTGAAGAGCTCCATCACTTAGCTGTATTTGAGAGACACTCTGCTGTCAGCACTCAAGCAAGCAGAGAGGGGTGGGAGAAGCAAAGCCAAATTGAAGCAATGAATATGCTGCATATAAAAACACCCTAAATCTAGAAAACATACTCTATTTTTTAATAAAAGAAAATTACTCAGAATTTGTGAGCTATCTAGCCATGTTCATTAGAATATTTATGCAGATCATTTCTACGTGGTTGCAGGAAAGCTTAATAGAAAGTATTTGTAATACCTGTTTTGATTCTTGAAATAGTGCTAAAGTTTATTTTTAAAGTAGAGGTTGTAGCTCCCAGGTTGGGAATCTATCCCTCTATACCCTGTTATTTGTGGCTTGAACCACTTCATCTTTTGCAATTGGCTGTGCAGAGTTGAGCTGCTGGGAACTGTACTTCAGCGACATCTGGAGAACCATTAGTTCTTCTCAGCTCTTGCTGTATATGATTAAACTCCTTAACTGTTTGTAGTTTGGATCCTAAATCATCTTTCCTAAATAACCTAACTTAGTAGATGCTGTACCCTACTGCCTGCTCAGGGTTATATCAGAACTTTTTCATGATTTGCCTGAGCTGCTTGTTTTATACCAGTACCTTCATTTTATGCATTGGCGTGCCTTAATTGCAGTGCTTCTGGAAGTTACAGAATAACAGAATTATTTGGAGGAAGAAAGATGTAGTTTGATGTCAAGTCCCATTTTGCTTGGTTCTTTTGGAGCTACACAAATATCTCCAGGAAGACCTTCGAAGAGCATTCACCTCAATCAGTGATCCAACCTAGTTGCTGAATTGGTTGTTATGAAACTGAGTAGACAGAAAATCTAGGGGAGACAAGCAGAACCATTAATTAGCTTCATTGAAGCTCCTTCAGCTAGATATTCTTTTTTCCCTTCCCTGAAGTAGCATACCTGACACTGAGCTGCACTACATCTGAGTACTTCTTGATGTTCCCCTCTATCCCACCCCATGCTGGGCTGCTGGTTGCCTTGTTATAGCAACTCTCTCTGCTCTGTGGCAAACCTCCTTCACCAGGCCTGTTTTCTCTGAGCCTGTCAAGTGTCAAGATGCTGAAGCAAGTTTGAAAAGAGTTCTAGAGTCCCTAGTGGTGAGCGAGGAGGAAAACAAATGGCTCTTTCTTTCCCTTTCATTCCTCCTAAAGTGTCTGCAAGAGAAGACAGCAGCTGCACAGACATGAATGCTAACAAGCGGCTGGGAGGGCATCAAACACTTTTGCTGGTGCTGTTTACTAATTCTGACATGGTGGTTTTTGCCACTTTGGATTCTGAGCTGCTGTTTGGTGTCACATTTGCAATAAGTTTCCACAGCAGGGCTCTTTTGTCCTTTGAGTTTGTAGAGAAAATAGAAAAAGAATGTCTTTATATGAAAAGGAAACAGTTTGATGCAGGCGCAATGCCGGTAAACAGGTTGCTTCCTGAGGCTTATATGCCTTGTTTCATCCTTTCCCCTTAACCTTCAGCCTTCTCAAATTCGAAAAGTTGGAATAGTGGCTTCCTAAATATATGGACTTATGATTTCAACTGAGTTAAACAGAATTGTCTTCTAAATATATATACGATTATGACTAGAATGTGTAACATTAGCCCCTCACTTGCTCTTTCAGTCTACTTGTTGCCTTTGAAAGTGACCTATGGGAGAAAATATTAATTAAAACCATTTGAGCAAACCTCAATAAGTCAATATTCATTCTTAAAAACCTGCCACTTCAGAAGGGAGAGGGAGAAAAAGAGGGGGGGAGAGGGGGAGATGGGTCTAAGGTCACCCTATTGATTTTGTGCCTAAAGCAGGACTAGAACTTATGGTCTCTAACCATTATCCCAAACTGGCTGCTTATGCTATATATAATTAAATGGATAGATATCATGAGGAATCTAAATATTTGAAGAAATGTTATATGGTTATAACATGGGTATATGAACAATAAGCATTTGTGATTAAATACCTCCATCTTGTATCATTGTGTACATACAGTAGCTATCACTTGATGTCCCATTGAGATAGGATAAAGAGTAGTTACATTAAGTAAACAGTATTCTTTACTCAATAAGTGCTCAGGGAATTTAACTGTCACAGCATCTGCAAGGGATTAATTGTAGAGTCTTAAATATAAATATTGCTCACTGATTAATCCACTTCTAGCTGGATAAGTAAGTTTTGGGTTGTATCTTGATAAGTTTTCCTTTAACGTAGTATTTTTTTATAAATATGAAGAACATATAAGTGAAGCACAAAACACATATTATTTGAGCTCTTTCAAATACCCACACAATGCAAACACATACACACATGCACACACTAATCTCCTATTTGACCACTATTTATGTTTATTCTAACTTCAAATGCTAAAAAACTTTATTTTCTTTCTTTCTCAGTGTCCAAGTTTTATAAATGTACATTATTACCTAAAAGACCAATGCTTTAATTGTTCTTATTTTTGCTTTACCCTTCTTGCTCCTGTCATTGCTGGGATGAATCACCTCCTGACATCTCCAGCACACTCTTTCTGTGTATTAGCCCAAGAGAACAAAACTCTCTTATCTTCTTTTTATTTTCTTCTCTGTTAACTTCAAGCATGATAGTTGCCATTACCTTTCTCATCTTAATGTTTGATGTTAAGCCATATTTTTCACTTGTTCCTATTACATTCATACCAAGCTTTTCTAAAATTGCCCATAATTTCAAAGAACAAAATGATGTAATTTGCATAGTTTATTATGGAACAATCTTCCTTTGGCAATTTGGTTGACACCATAAGTTTTGGCCTTTTGAAAATTAATAAATTATTATAGGTGCTGTTCTGATCATATTTAAGAAATGGTCACCACTGCACTTATTCTCTCATGGTAGAACTTTGCTTGTATCTGGATTTTATGCTACTGTATTTTTCTAATTTATGATATAAAATTATAAAAGAATGGAGTTGGTTTCTGAGTCTGGCAGCATAAAATAAAATAAAACAAAATAAACAAGCAAGCAAGTTAGCTCACTAAAACTGCTAGAGCTTTAATTTCATTTTTTTAAAAAAATAGTTGTCCTCTCTTCTAATTCATCCATCCTTAATGCATAAACAGTAGCTAAGCTAAACAAAGAGCCAGTCTGGTGTAGTGGCTAGACATCAGGCTAGAAATGAGACTGTGAGTTTTAGTCCCACCTTAGGCATGAAGCCAACTAGGTGATCTTAAACCAGTCATTTCTCTCAATCCTAGGAAGCAGGTAATGGCAAATCAATTGGAAATCTTGCCAAGAAAACTTCAGGGACTTGTCCTGACAGTCACCAGGAATCAATGCTGACTTGAAAGCACATAAAGAATCAGCTAAACAAATTTTATTTATATTTATTTATTTATTATTTGTCAAGCATGTATTAAATAACAGATATAAACATGATTATTAATACATAAAATGGATACAAAGAAAAAGGAAACATTAGGACAGGGATGGTAGGCACGTTGGTGCGCTTATGCACACCCCTTACANACCTCTTAGGAATGGGGTGAGATCAACAGTTGACAGTCTAAGGTTAAAGTGTTTGGGGTTTGGGGAAGAAACCACAGAGTCAGGTAGAGTATTCCAGGCTTTGACCACTCTGTTGCTGAAGTCATATTTCCTGCAGACAATGTACCTCTCCTTTCCTATTCTGAACTTCCCTACTTCTCCAGATTTATTTCTTATAATCACTTGATGTACATTGCTAAAAGTTCCTCAAAAATATAACCAGGTCTCTATATTCTGGCACAATCTATGCAATCACAGGCCTTCCTTGATCAAAAAATCAAAGGTAAATCTCCTTATACTTTTTTGACCATTCAATTATCCATTTTATTTAAGCTATTTGATCCTGAACTTAAAAAAAAAACCAACAGATTGATTGCTTCTTTGAAAATCTCACATAGTTTTGACATGTGATATGAACAGATGATGAATTGCAAATTATGATTAAGCACAACAAGTTTGAAAGTCATAGAAGGGAAGACAACAGATAAGATAAATGAGTGAAGGTGATTATAGAATGTCCTTTGAAGAGCTAAAATTTACTGTTGAAAAGATGGTTGCTTGAAGTCACCAGGAGTTGAGTCTGACTTCATGCATGGCTCCTAACAAATTTCTCCCACATGTTAATTTAGATAAGTGCTTCAAGCAGTAATTACCAATATAATTTACATTGCTGGGTTCTTATAGATGGATAATACAGCCTATTATCCTATTTCTTTTTAAATCTAGCACTGAAGAACCTTACTTAGCTATTGTGCAGCACTCAGCTGCATTGTTGGAATTTTCCTTGAAAAGCGCAAAGATTTCCAGAAAGGCATACAGCTGGATGAAGACATGTCATAACATGTCATTTTTTTCTTTCTCTTGCTGCTTTGCTTTGAGTGGAAAAGAGCTGAAGTGTTAACAATGGAATTTTGCACGCATTAAAGAAAAATGACCTGACCTGACTGTACGTATAATAATTGGGAAAAAAATCCTGATTTATCTCAGCATGAGGTTCTTGGCCATTTTGTAACAGGCAGTAAGGTTCAGCCTTTGATGGGCACTTCTTAGTGTGTGTGTGTCTGTGTGTGTGTGTGTTCTTTTTTTCTTCAAGAAATCAGGTACAAGCATAACTTACACATTTTGAAAAGAACATACAAAAGTGATATGATGTGGCATTATGTTTAATGGAAATGTACACATATATAGAGATGCAGAAATTTTAGAGGAATGTTCCAGTTGTGAACACTTAGATAAGAATAAAGATGAGGAATCAACAAACATATTAGTGTAGCGGAGTATATTGACTACCATGTATGGCAAAAGATCTGGATAATGTCATCCTGATCTATATTACTGATGTTTTATGAAAAAACAACGCAGTAGTAATGGGTGACTTCAGCTAACTTGGGAGGTCTGAATGCGGCCCTCCTGAGCTTCATTTTTGCTGGCAGAGGACTGCAAAAGGATACCATAGGTGCCCCCCGAAATGAGTGATGCCGAACTGGCCATAGAGATCAAGCACAACCCTGATGTGGTTGTCATTGAAATCAAGTTTGACACCCCTGCCCTAGAGCATGTCCCAAGGATAGCAACTAAGATAATAAGGAGACTGAATGAAAAAAAAATACAGTATCTACAAAGAATTGTTAGAGATATAAGTGTTAAATATGTTTACTGTAGAGGACAAAAGGCTATGAAGATGACAGTTGTATTCAAATAACTGTAGCCTTGTCATGTGAGTTAGAATTGATCAGAATTGTTCCAGAAGATAGAACAAGAAACAATGGCTTTACCCAACCACTTCATAATGGTAAGCTCTGTACAACAATGCAATAGACTGCTTTTAGAGGTACTGAA
The DNA here is from genome assembly GCA_000516915.1 of Ophiophagus hannah. Lineage (NCBI taxonomy): Eukaryota > Metazoa > Chordata > Lepidosauria > Squamata > Elapidae > Ophiophagus > Ophiophagus hannah. Next base: position 287,480 of record AZIM01002767.1, on the reverse strand, counting down.
CTCTCCTTTACTGAAAAACTAAGGCTGGACACCTAATTTGGGGCTGCCACAGTGCTGGATTTCTGGGCAAGGGCTGCTAATCCTTATATTCTACCATATTATTCTTCCCTGTTATGTCCGCTGCAGAAAAGAAAAGAAAAATACCAATGACTGCAGGTTTGGTTTTTTATTGTTGTTATTATTGTTGAGAATTGTATAGTGGAATTTGTATAACCTTAGATTGCAATATTTTAGTAGATTGCCTGTAAGATAATTCCTAGCATTACCCTGCCACAATTCCCTCTTTCCATCACCTGTCTTCATATAACATGAAACAGGAGCATAAAGATGGCTCTGACTTGGAACATGTCAATTTAAAATCCAGGGAATTTTATAAAAAGTTTAATCTTCTAAAAGTGGTGACTGATAGTTTTCTCAAGTTATCCTTGAGATTCTTTTATTATTATTATTTAAAAGCCCAGTAAAACCAGTCATTATGATTCCTTTTCATTTGTTCATTCATTTGTTCCCTTTCTGCCACTCACTGAAATTATTCCCAAGACATGCTTTAGAAGCTTATCTCTCACTTGTGTGTCATTTTTATATTCACTGATGCTTTTTGGGGAATCCTGTTGCTCAGCTTAGAATGGAATTTTAAGGAAATGAATTTTGTAAGTTTTGTTCAAATTCCTAATAATAATGAATAGTTGAACCAATCAGATGATTGTGTGAAGGAAAAAAGAATGTGGGAATCATGAATGCTTAATGTAATTTATCTAAATTCCCATAGTAAAATGCTAAGTATCAAGATTCATTTTGCTCTTTATTTTTTGCATTAGTTTGCCATTAAAAAAATATCTACAAATTGTATATTCATTTTCATGGACATTTCTATGAATGTGTGCATGATGTTGTGCCATTTTCAATAATATCAACATTTTAGTACAAGATTATTTTAAAAATACAAGGTTAGAAAGCATTTTGCTTGCTAATAATATTATTTTATTTTGTCTACCCATATGCAGACCTGAACTATTTATGTCATATGCATATTGATATCACACAAAGTATGAAAATGAATGCAAACAATGCTATTTTGTCATTTACATAATGACATTATTACACAAATGAAGTAAATCCCTACTTAACAGTGGAACAGATCACCTCCCCCATACACATATGCACAAACACACACATGTACAAATAATACTTAATATTATGATATAGTATATTAGAATATGCATATCTATTGTGTGCGTGTAATCTAGTATTCAGCATTTCTTTTTTCAGATATAAACTATACCATAACTTAAAAATATAAGAGCTGTGGTGGCACAGTGGTT
>AZIM01002767.1:177391-187715 GCA_000516915.1 Ophiophagus hannah | reverse complement strand
CACAAATAAAAGTACCAGTACTATACGTGACTTCTACCACAAACTAAACATTGTATAAGGTGCAATGACAATAAAGTAAGCTAACTAACTAACTAAATATTAAAATGCCCAATTTCTCCAACCATTCTTCATATGTTCTTCACATGCTTCCATAATGTTCTTCACATGCTTCCAATATAGTTTAGAAGTGTATTACACCTTGACTTCTCTGCTATCCATTAAAGTTGTCCCATCTTTTTTACTTGCTTCTGTATAAACTAAAACAAGATGGAACTGATCCATTAAAAAAAGCACTGTTTAAATGCTTTGATTCATTAAAGAAGCAATCCTTTTTTTTCAGGCTTGTGTAGAAAAAAGAAATAGACTTTCCTGAATCAGTGAATAGAAGTGCTGTGCTCATGGAGGCCTTAAGCGTTCTTTCGAAATGATTCTTTGCATCATTTTCAAAACATGCAGTATCCTAATATTTAATACCATGAATGGTTGACAGCATCAATATTGAAGATTCACATTTGCTGTATATACCAGCCCAAATGTTAAGAACTTTGAGTACTCCTTATCCACACTCTTGCTTCTTCCTTTCTTACGACCACCATTTCCTCTACTTGTCTATTTTGTATTTCCCATGTTTATTATTAAGAACCAAACTGCTTACTTAATGAATCCCATGCTGCTCACATAATGTAGGTGATAAGTTATGGTTACATTAGTTCAGCTTTGGAAAAAGAGAACACTCTGGAGAGGGTATTATATATGAAAGGTTCCATACATAGCATAGCATGCAACATTTATGCATGCATGTGTGCTCCTCTGGCACAGTGAAATGGCAAATAGCTTATTAAATCAGTTTTGTTTCCTCTCATTGCTCCCAGCAGAACTAAGGAGATGTGAAACTGAGCTTTCTCTGCCACCAAACTACTCTGCAGTAGAAATTCCCAAATTGCCCCCAGCTCAAATGGTGTTTTGTGGCATGAAATTACAAGTTGCTGCTAGTAGATCAGTATCTGCAATTAGAAGTTAAGAGTGTCTGCCACTAAACCATTGAGTGTTTGCTCAATGAAATCAAAATGCCAGGTCACTTATAGCAGTAGTTGAATTATTTCTGTATCTCAAACAAACTAGGGTATAGTTTTAAGCTATTAAATACCCCATTCCCTGATCATGCCTTCTAGTCAGAGATGGTATTCATCAGGTTCTGACCAGTTCTAGAGAACCGGGAGCAGAAATTTTGAGTAGTTTGGANACTGCTTCTAGTATTTGTTGTCAGGCTAAAAAGAGGGAGACTAGTTCTGCTTTAGGCATAAAGACAAACTGGGTGATCAACTTCTCTCAGCCCAAGGAAGCAGACATTGCAAACCACTTCTGATAATCTTAGCTAGAAAGCAGCAGTGACTTTTCCAGGGAATCACCAAGAATCAAAAGGCACACACACATATCCCTCCTCTCCTCACCTACCAATCAGGAGACCAGAAATCCTCCTTCCTAGATATTACTCTAGAAAAGCATGCCCTATTTTGTTCTGAATGCTGTAGGCTACTGGGCATTATGATACCTTGCTGTCATTAAGGTATCCTGCTCCATCTGACTTTTAGCCTGCAATAGTTGCACCACCCTGAAATGAAACATTGCAGGACTTGAAGAAGAAGCACGCACATATACAAATACACACAGAATGACAGACAGATGGATTGTCCAAATACAATATGGTTGGAACAAAAAGAGTATGTCTTCTCCAGAATGTCTGGGTTTAGGTAATTGAAGAAAATTCTTTACAGTTCCTGGACCGATTAGAAGAAATCTGTGAGAAGAAATAAAATCTTTATGCAACTCCAAACTTGGCAGTCATATATTAGACTGGGTTCCAGACAATCTGTATCCAACAAATATTGCCCAGTTGGCTCTTGATGGCCCATCCTTTGATAGGAATAAAGTTGTTCTCCCAGTCTATCTACACTGGCTGGGACATCAGAAGGAATCTTTCCTTCACAGTCCTGAGTTGCAAGCCTTATAAGACCTGGGAATCGGTGTTTTCATGAAAGCCATTCTCAACATACTCATTAAGCTTTATCAAAATTATTATAAAACAACAGCAGTTCTTAACCTCATCTATTATGTGCCAGTGGGTTTTTATTAAACACTATCCATAAATTAACATTGGTTGAAAGCGTATGAGACATATGGCACCTGGAGGTGTCTCATGCTATTACCAAACCAATCTCCTGTAATACTGCCTGGCTCACCTCTGCTTTGGTCAGGTCATTTCAATTTTTACAAAGTTAGAGTGCATGATTAAAAGTATTTAAAAAAAACATATTCCTGAGTTACAAAGCGGTTGGCAATAATCAGAACAAGTTTAATTATATCAAAGGAAAACATATGAGAATGTGTGGTCCTGTAGCTGATTTCTAACTCCCAATCTCTTGATCATGATTAAAAGATTAACCTCATTTTTAACATGATGGACTTCAAAGATAAATAAGATTTTGAAGCTATAATTTATATCAAGCTTCAACTAGAGGGCCAACAGGTCTTTCTGGCCCTAATATACAGTTCTTTACAATCTCTTGGCAAACATTTCCATTTATATACATTAAAGTGGAAAGTGAATGTCACAACCACAAAACATAAACAAGTAGTAAGCTGTCTTACTTAGGTTTAGAATGAAAAAGAAAGGTTTAAAGACAAAAATATAATAAAGGCTTGCAAGAGATATTACGGAGAATGGAAAAAATGTGTTCTGTGGTCTTCTCTAAAAATAATGGATGTTTCTGAATTCCATTTATTGTTGCCCTTTAGTTGGAACACCAATGGGCAACAATACATGAATTTCACAAGCATCAATCATTCTTTGGTAAAATTTTGTAGAATGTGTAGGAAAATTGTATATAACACTTCATATATAGGAAAAATGAAATGAAATTTCCCCCCCAAAATTTTGTAACAAATTGCAATGAACAATTAATTATTGTAAATTTAATACATTTTGTATTGGTTCTCCTGTATTCATAGAATAACATAATGTGTAAGTTGGAAGCAGCCAATTAGAGTAGGTTGTCTAACCCAACCCTCTATTCAGCCCACACATTTGTTAAATTGTGCAGCCTACCATGTAGCATATAATTACAGCATAAATGATTCGATGGGGCCTGTATATAGCATTCAGGTTCAAATTTCTATTTATCTATGAATGAACATTGGTCTTGAGGTAGCATCCAAATATTTTAAAATTAAAAAAAAATAACAATAAACATAATGCAAATTAAAAACAATATAAAATATACGTCCTACATAATTAGCAGGGAAAAAATCCCAAGATTCATACAAGGTGGCATTTGTTAAAGAGAGATTTAAAAGAAAATGAAGAACCAAGTAATATGAGCAATAGAATAATATGTAAAATGGTGAACACTTTTCATACTTTTCTGTTTCTGGTTACCAGAAGTGTTTATCTCAACCCACTGCTGCTTTATTCTTTTTTATGGGATACTATTTCATATTCTTATTTATTGCTTTTATATTGCTTTTGCCCTTCCCCATCAACTGCATAAAACAAATTGAGCTAAGATATAATAAACTCCCTGTCTGACTGGCGATTTCAGCTACTTCATACTGACTTGGAAGGTGATTATTCTACCAAACACTGTGGAAACAGAATTGCAGCACCTCAAATTCTCTAATATGATGTTCATGTTTCAGCAGCCTGATGTTCCTATTGGAATATGGGCTAGGAAACTCCAAAAGTTTAACTGAAGACAAGTTCTACCCAGAAAAGAAAAAGGTCCCTAGTGTTTAATCTTTAGTCTTCTACTATATCCCTAAGTGGAAATCAAGATAAATACTGGTAGTTTTGCTTAGGGAACACAATTGTGACTGGAAACTTGGTTGTTAAACAAAGTGGTTGTTAAGTGAAACAATTATTATCTGTCTGACAATCTTTCATATAATGATCACCAAAACATGTGCATACTCATGTTCTGCACACCATGGCTTTCCTTCTTCCAATGTGCCTCACATCTAAGTCTAGAGTAGTTGTTCCATTGTAGAAAGAATATGACTCGTTTTACTGTGAGCACTCAGTGTTACTCTGAAGGGCTGATACATTTCTTTGGCTTTCTTCTATTACTATCAACTTCCTTCCAAGTTCCCATGAACTGGGTAGATTAATAGCAAGGCAAAGAAAAAAATGTGCCTGTCAAAGAATACCTGTTAATCATGTGATGCCAGACCACAGTAAGTCTTCCAAGAGGTGAGTCCAAATATTTATATTGTCAGCATTATAATTGGAGTCACCACTTGGAGAGTTATTGTGGTAGAATAATATTTCTTTTTTTAAGCCAATGTACAATATAAGCCTGGAAGATGTTTGCTTGTCTACAATTTAAATTATCTCCTTCTTATCTTCTCTTTCTTCTTTTCCCCAGTCAGCTTAATTCTTCAACTTGTTAATGAACTTAACTGGACAAGAGAGATGTCAGTGTTAAAGCCAATTAATTTAGAGACAATATCCTTCAAATAAGGCTGAACTTTAAACATTCTAAATTATTTGTGATGCAATTCAATTCATGCAGAGTATTAATGAATCTCATGATTAAGAACTCCATGTTGATTGACCCTGGATCTTTAAAGAACCCCACCGAGTCACATCAAAACTCCCCTCATTCAAGTACTTGTGATGACCAGTGTAATATAGAGGTTATGATGTCGATTAAGAAGGGGAAAGCCAGATACTGTAGAGTAAGGTGATTTGCAAGATTAATTACTAGGACAAATAGAGGTGTCTGTCTGTCTCTGTTTCTCTCTGTCTCTGTCTCTGTCTCTGTCTCTGTCTCTGTCTGTCTGTCTATCTGTCTGCTCTCTCTCTCTCTCTCTCTGTATCCCTCCCTAATTCACAGAAGTATAAGAAGGAGGAGAAGTACAGCACAATCAAACTTACAAGTTTTTGTTATTCTAGCCAAGCTTGGTAAAAGTAACTTTAGCAATCCTGTGGAGTTGATTTCTTGTGTTCTTTTCTATCTGTATACTGACCGGGTGATATTCTCAATTTACCCTAAACCACAATGTTATCTGTTGCTTTGGATCTCCATTCCATTCAATTTCCAAATTGAAAGTTTTGCACATATGTAGTGTTGTTATGGTGAAAAAATAAGAAGATAAAATGTTGCATTAGCCACCTTGAAATGCTGAGGAAAAGGTGGATTGTGAATCTAACAAATGAAGCAATACCAGATGCATCCATGAAGCTTACAAGCAGAATATGAGAATAATAACTATTTCTAGCTGAAATATTTAAATATGATAATCAACAACCACTCTCAAAAACCATGCAGTATTGGCTCTCAACAACTTCAACAAGTCTATCTTGCTACTCATCAGCCACTCTGCTTTCCTTCCATCTTTCCAGTGCTATGGGCTTTATGAGAGAGCAGGTTTTATATCATGTGTCCAAACTACTATAAATCTGAGCCTTATCATTTGTGTTTTGGCTGAGAATTTGGAATTGATTTGTTCTATGATCTATTTGTTTTCTGGCATATCTATGGTATTTTCAGGAGTCTTCTCCAACATCAAAGTTCAAAAGAGTCAATATATTTTTGTAACTTTTGCTTCCATAGAGTGCCATGGAGAAAATAATTTTCTGCATGGTTCTGATTTTTATATGTATAGACACAACAAAATATCTAACTAACTTTCCCAGATACTTCATTGGTACTTTCCCAAGTGCCAATTCCCCCTTTTTAATGCTTGGTTGCTTTATAGTTGATAGTGATAGTCCCATCACTTCAGTATGTTCATTGTTAATTCTAAGGCTGGTATCTACTTGTTGTCATTAGATTGATTTTCCATATAATTAATCTTAGCCCTAGGTTGTTGTTTTTTTACTGTGCTCTGAGACTTTCATTACTACGGTTCCAGTCCATCTGCATTTTTAGCTGTCAGATTAGTGTCTTCAGCATAGCACAGGTTATTAATGTTTTTTTTCCCTTTCAGTTTTAAAACCATGCTCATCTTCTTACAATCTGGCCTCCCTTGATATATTTTCAGCATATAAGTTGAATAAATAAGGAGATAATATACAGACCTACCTCAGTCCATTGCCAACCTGGAGTCCATCTGTTTTGAACACCTTCTGTCCAGATTGTGGCTTTTTTCTGTGCATTGATTTCTCATGAACATAACTTAATGTATATTATCTGTAACTCTATTCTCCACAAATGTCCCCAAATTCTGCAATTTAATTGGATTGAATAAAGCAGGCCAGCAAAACATATGGCCTTTTGGCTGCATGTGTAGCCCACCAAGCAGCCTTGTGTAGCCCGCTGGCACTTTTAAAAAGTGAATAAATGTGCTACTGCAGCCACTATCCCAAAATAGTGATGACAATATCAGAAGATTCCACTGAGATCATTAGCTCCAGTAATGCCACCAAAGAGCTGATCAATACATCAGGTATTTATATGCAACCCTTGATCAAATCAAGTTTTAACATCAAAACACTTTTGGGTTTATTTGTGTTTAATTAGCATTATAGAGAGTAGAAAGGCAATATAGAATGAAAAAAAATGATGCTGAAAGAGAAACTGTCAAGCTTGGTGTGATGGCTGAGCTTGTTAGTTGGTGTCAGTAGAGCTGACAGCCCAGGTTTGAGACCTGAGCTCCATGCAATGGGATGACCACCCATTACTTACCTTAGCTCCTGCTCACCTAGCAGTTCAAAAGCATGAAAATACAAGTAGATTAATTGGTATCACTTTGGTGGTATAGTAACAGTGTTCTGTAAGCCAATGGCATATAGTCATATTGGCCACATGACTATGGACATTGTCTTCAGACAATGTTGGCTCCCTCGGTTAAGAAATGGAGATGAGCACCGTGCCCTGTAGTCTGACATGATTGAAGGGAAACATTCACATTTTTTTCATGTAACATATTCCATATGATTCTTTCCCATTTGTCTTATACAGTCTTCTTCCACATCATAATTTCAATCAAAATTAACAAATTTAAGAGAGAGAAAGCAAATTTGCACCTTTGGACAATTGTAAGTCCTTTACATGACAAAAGATTTGCAGAATTTTCAGTTTTTATATAGAGTTAAAAGTTCTTTTCTGGGCTGAAAGTCCTTCCTTATGGAGTTTGAAATTAACATTAAAAAGTAAATGTCAGGAAAAGATAGAAATGAGAAAATTAGGCTGCTTGCTTGTAAATTATTTGAATAGCTTCTTTGCTGAGGTTGTTTTTCAAACTGAGTGGTTTGCTGATCCACCTAGTCTGGTAGCCTTTTAGTATGCTAAGAATAATGGAAACTGACTGACCTCAGGGACTGCCATTTCCTGTAGTATAGAAAGTTAGTGCAATTCATTAGTCTGTATATTACAAAAAGTGATGCTATGTGTTAAGATAATTGAGCTTGGAAAAACAATAAAACAAGCAGGCTGCTGACAGAATGTGCACGGTGGGTTAATGTATAAAAATATACATGTGTCCTAAATTTTTCAGAATCATAGAATAGCTTTCTCATAAGTCCCTTGGAAATGCTTCTAAGGTCAATGACATCAGGTTTCAGAATACCGATGACATCAGAATATTTTTCAACTCAAGAAGTGTTCAATGAATAAAATTCTTTGTTCTGCTCTTTTCCAGCAACTGTGGTAGCGAAATAAGGTATCTGGAATGATAGGAAATCCTTACAATTTTTTCACTTCCATTAAACTGATAGAACCTGGTCATTTTTCTTCTCTCCTTTTCTTTAATGGATCTCCAATAAATAGCTACCCTCATTCTTCATTCTTATAGAACAATATTCTCCAATCCTGAGGTAACCAACCAAATACGGTTTTCTGCTGATTTTTCAAAGGAAACAAGCAAGCAAGTAAGCAGGCAAGCAAGCACACAAATAAAACTGTTTTAACTTTCTGAAAGTTCAATCCACTGGCAAACTTACTCTTCTCTTACTTTTTTCAAATCAAAATGGGATAAAAATATCCTCTTCTGATAATGCCTAATTTTCTTAGCCTTCAATCACTGGGAAAAAATTAAAGAGAGTATATGACACCAAAAAGTTGCCAACTTGGGTTAAAATTCATCAGGTCTTGAGAACATGAGATTGGGAAAGACTGCTATAAAATCCTCCCTGTCCCCCTCAAAAAAAATCTTTCCCCAAAAATGTCTCTGCATCAAAATGCAAATGAGTCCCAGAGATGTACTTTGCAATTTGTTATGGGTAAGAGTGAGAAGCCTGATCTCAGAAGTATAGAAGTAGTTATAGGAATGTAAGAAAACTGCATAATTCTCAATGGACTGATTCCTAGGATGGATTGCTTACAGAAATGGTCCTCTGCTGTCTAATTTTTAAAGGGAAGTGCCCTGGCTCAACATCTGGAATATTATGCTTATGTTCAAAAATTATCAGCTCAAAATTTGTTCAACCACTTTGCTAAAAGGCAGTAAATCTTTGGTAGGAATTTGGATCAATAAATATGCTAAGTTAATGAAGGTTGATGATAAACTTCATTGGGCTGATGCAAAGGTTTATGACTGATGTCTCCTTTCAATCACCAGGAACACCTGGTGACCAGCAATAGGGTGATTTCTGCATTTAGCCACTGCCTTTCAGCATTTCAGGTTATGGTTGAGATTCTTCTTGGGAAAACTTCAAGGGACTTATATAGTTAAGGGCTCCTTAGCTTTGTGCTATGTTATTCACCCACAGACCTGCAATCCTTCAAAATGACAAGTGGAAAGAGCCCATGAGATGCTTCTTCTTGCATCTCCATACTTCGATACCAAGTGATAGTCCTGCAGTATTATTGAAGATCACTCAGTGGAAGTGATGTTTAAAGAGAACATGTTTAAGGAGATTCCAAATAATGGAAATAACATATCTAGGAAGAACAAACTGGAATGCACCCACATGGCCACCCTCCTTGAACTATATAGATCTTCCACATTTCCAACATTGAAGGATGTCTATCTGTATCAGCAATACATAAGGAGTGGGGTTTAGCCTAGCACTAAAAGCAAAATATGAACAGTCAGGGAATGTGTGGAAAACCTGAGCAATGTTTGGGTCCAAAATTTCATTATATAATGAAAAAGAAAACCCTCAAAAGGCAAAATATTGTTGATAGCAATATTACAATTACAATAAAGATATGCTACAGACCCTATCAGTTAAAGAATTTTGACTGGTGGGGGTCTAGGAAAAAAGCCATCTCTGCCATGGCCTCCATTTTGTGAAACATCCTGCCCTCAGAGGTGAGGAAAGCCCCCAATTTCTTTGGCCTTCTGCAAAAAGGGCCAAAATTGGTTCTATGGCCTTGTGGAGAGGGGCACAGAAGACCAGGCAACTCTGGGGCTGGCTAGTCTCTTGAGAGCCTCCCTCTGCCTGTAATAATCCATCATTAAATGGACACCTTAGGATATTTTTTCCTTCTGATGTTTAATCACCATTATCCTACCATTTTAAAATGTTGAACCCTAATTTAATTTTTAATGTTAATGTTAATTTAATATTTTGTTTTATTTATTGGTGATATATTGTACACTGCCTAGAGCCCCTCTTTGAGGAAGATGAGCAGTTTAGAAGTATAACTAAATAAATTGATATCCTAATATAAAAACTGTATTATGGAAATATCCACATGGCTGTATGTTTTCAATTAATTTTCAACTGTGTGTGATTTAAACAATGCCAATCCATACATGCTTTTTGGATTTTAAAAAAAAATCTATAATCTGCTAATGACATCTCTCTTTCAGTAAAATAGATTCCTTTCCAGACAACCCTTTGTTTGCTTATCCTTGTGCACAAGGTGAGATCAGTATAGATTTGTGCCAAGTTATGACTGAAAATGTCAAGTATTTGGCTGAATCTTTTCATTCCTCTCAATTGGATCAATTGGTTTGATGGAGATAATAGGAACAGTGCATAAAATGCACTTTTAATAAGCACTGTCAGTTACATAAGCAAGCTACATCCTTACAATGAAAGACATCAAAAAATGAGGTGATATATTTCTAAATAATTTCTCTTATTCTGCTTGCTGTTTAATAGTTGCTGTTTATTGTGCCACCTGCATAGTGAAAAGGAAAAAAAAGTTACATGAATTAATGCAGAACAAAACCTATCTCCCTATCACAGTCACAGAAGCATTTATTATTCCCTCTTCATTTGGTAAAAGGTCAAAGAGGTTTCTAGCTGAAATAGAAATTTATTTATTTTTAAAAACCATTATGAATGTCTAGAACATCCCATTTTCTTTCCAGGCAAAGAATCCTCTCTGAATCTTTCTTGTTATTTTTTTTTTTAATTCACATTTATATG
>AZIM01002767.1:137781-150044 GCA_000516915.1 Ophiophagus hannah | reverse complement strand
AGGCAACTGGACTTTCTGGTATTTCTTTGATGTTTCATGTCTCATCCAAGAAGCTTCTTCAGCTCTGACTGGATGATGACGAATGGAAATATTTATACTCCTTGCAGACAGCTGGTCATTTGCATTCTTCCATTCCCCACCATCCAGCCAGAGCTAAAGGAGCTTCTTGGATAAGAAACAAAAGGTCTTCAAAGAAAAAACAGAAAGTCCAGTTGCGTCTTGAAAAAGGCACCTTTGGGATAGTCCTTGAAGTGTTTAATTTTCCTCTCTACAATATAATATAGAAAGTTTAAATGGTAGAATTTTTCTCCTGTGATATTATAATTTGAGGACAGGATGAAGTCTGGAGCTTATGAAGTCTATCTTTCCTTTAATAAGTTGCCTTGCAGTTCTACCTGATTGGGAAGCTCAGCAGCATCTTTAGAATTGTGAGGGCTCTAGAATCCCTTCTTTACTGTCCTTAAGACACATTGTGCAAAAAGCTCTTGTCTTGTACCTGTCATAGATACCTTTTTCTTTCCCTCAGCTTTATCCCCTCAACATCAACAATACTTCCTGTTTATGAATGTTCAAACTGTCCTTCCCTGATTCAAAGTAGCACAGCTATTTTAGCAAAGAGCAATTATTGATACTAACAGATTGAAAGTTTCTTGGGAAGAGAGTGATCCCTCTGAGAGGGTTAGGTTGGATTGTAACCACTAGATGTCACACTGGCATCAGTTACTGAGGAACAAGCCCAGGAATTTGGAAAGTGTGGACTGGAGGATGTGATCTTTGTTGGGAGGTTCATTTCTTACTATTTTTCCTTGTTTGATTGAAACTCCTCCAAACAGGGTATGTAGACTGTCACCACAGTGTGTCATGTACAGTTACTCAAGATTTTTGTTTGCTTGTTGTGGGCATTTTGCTTTGACACAGAGCTCTTTTCACCAGATTTAGCAGATTCAGCAAACTTAGAGCTCTTAAACTATGTTTAGGTAATCATTTTCTCTTGTCCTCCTCTCTGGGGAAAACTGTTCCTAATATGAATGATAATTTAATTCACACACACACCCTAATACAGACATCTATCTAACCATTCCTAAAATTACATTAGTCATTGGAACTTGCCCATGAAAAAATGCAAACATATTAAAAAGTTTAAATATTCTTAGTATTATGTGTTCAAAAAAAGAATGTAAGACATGGAGTGACACAGACTCCTGTATTTTGTGCATGTGAAAACACAATATACACCCTATATGTGCTCCACATACATTTTTACACACAGCACTTGAGGATATATAGGCATACTATCTTTTTTTCTTGCAAGAAAGTCTCTAAATTGCAGATCCTAGATAGTATGAGAGAGCAAGGGAAAACCTAGGAATAAAACTAGGCTATGTCTGAATTTGTAAATATTTTCCAGAATGTGTCAAAGCTGACTATTTTTACTATTATCTATCTATCTTTCTATTTATCTTTCTACCTATCTTTCTACCTAGCTAGCTAGCTAGCTAGCTAGCTATTTATTTATAAAATTTATTGGTCACACATCTTACCATAGGGTAACTCTGAGCATCTTACAGTCATAAAAATATACCTTTACATGTACAATTATAACATAAATAATTAAAATCAACATTAAAGATACATGGGAAAGGTGGGGGCAGAGGATGGGGAGGTGGGATCTGTCATTGCTCAATCAACCATCTTCATGTGCCATTGCCCCAAGCCAACTGGCAAAGGCATGTCTTTAGGCCCTTACAAAAGGATAGGAGGTTTGGAAACAATTGGGGGTGGGGGAAGATGTTCCAAAGGGCAGGAGCAAGAGCAGAGAAAGCTATCCTCCTGGATCCCACCAGCTGGAATAATTGGGCTGACGGGATATGCAACATGCCTCCTCTGATGGCACAAGTTGGACAGGCAAATCCTAGTAGGGTGACATGGTCCCTCAAGTAACCTGGATCAATGCCCATGTAGGGCTTTAATGGTGATCACCCACTTTGAATTTCCTTAGTAAGGAAAGCTGCTAACAACATTATATAACTAAGGCTGATCAACCAGTCTACAGCTAGTTTACCTTACTGAAAAGTCTTGATTCACCAGAGACAGATGGACAATGAAGAACAATAGGTATGGGGGCATCTGATGATGACCATAGTATGTGGAAGATTGAGACTTGGCATGTAACAAGAATAAATGGTAAAAATAGGAATTAATCACTGAAATGAAAAACAGTTTATATTGTACATCTGTGAAATGAAGATTAATATAACCGAGCTGAATTAAAATGGACTGGAGTAGAGCTTATAAATAAATGCAGGAGAGGCAAAGAGTAGGACCAGTTATGAATATACATTTATGTAAGAAAGTGTAGATTAGTATCATTTGTTTGTGGCTGTTTATGAAAATAGAAAGCCATTCATTGAAGATAGTTGTATATTATACTTCAGTGAATTATGTTAATAAAAGGTCAAGGGATAGACCTGGGGAAATTGTGAAACATTTCAAATAAATGCATTTTTGGGGAGAGGGGAGGGGATACTCTATTAGGTGACATAAATAGATGGATGGATGGATAGAAACAAGATGAGAAAGTACAGAAAACTGGTTAGGTCATTTGAACGTTCCAAAATAAATGAGACTGGGGATTGCCTGATTACTATTTGCCTGGAAAAATTGTATGTTGTAGAAAATCATTTCATAAATAAACATGGCAAAAGAATACAAATTTAGAAGTATGATTGATTTGATTGTTTGTGATCACTAAGATAATTAGTACAGAGAACAAGGTGGCTGAGAGGTTGCAAACATGGGACAAAAGAACTTTCTAGCATCAGTAGTGGCTCACGGGAACAACTGGACATGGAAGAAAAAGAAAATGTGAATGTGGAATGACTGCAGGAACAAAAAAGTATGGAAAAAGTGTTAGAATAGAAATTAACCTCCCAACAGAATGACTAAAGAGCACGTGTAAAGAAAGAAGATACCCAAATGTAATGAAAATAATGTTTCAGCATCCCAGCAATAACATGATTGTGATATCAGATCAATCCTAATAGAATAACAGAGATGGAAGGGATCTTGTAGGTCAACTAGTCCAACCCCCCGCCCAAGCAGGAGANCCTACACCACTTCTGACAGATGGCAGTTCAGTCTTTCTTGACAGCTTCCAGTGATGAAGCTCCCATAACTTCTGAAGGCAAACTGTTCCATTGGTTGATAGTTCTCATTGTTGGAAAATTCCTCCTTATTTCTAGGTTGAACCTCTCTTTGATCAGTTTCCATGCATTATTCCTTCATGTGCTTGACCCCTTCCTCTCTGTGGCAGCCCCTTAAATATTGAAACATTGCTATCATGTCTCCCTTGGTCCTTCCCTTCACTAAACTAGCCATATCCAGGTCCTGCAACCACTCTTCATATGTTTTAGCTTCCAGGCCCCTATCCAAAGAAAGACTGGTGCTGAATTTTGGGAGCTTGGTAACCAGGTCACAGTTATGATGCTGCAATGTTTTACAGTTATGTGGCCACCATTCATAATCTTCCCTGTTTCTGACAAACAAAGTCAGCACCAGCACCAGAAGGCAAGACAAGAAGCAATAGATGGAAACTGAACAAAGAGAGAAGCAATCTAGAAAAAAATCCTGACAGTAAGAACAATCAACCAGTGGAATGGTTTGCCTTCAGAAGTTGTTGGTGCTCCAACACTGGAAGCTGTTAAGAAGAGATTGGACAGCCATTTGTCTAAAATGGAATAGGGTCTCCTGCTTCAGCAGGGGTTTGGAGTAGAAGACCTCCAAAGTCCTTTCCAACTGTCTTATTGTGTTGCAAATGGAGATGTTGTGGCTGTGGGGGATTCACCTAGCAATGGCAACTAGGATTACTACAACTGCCAACCTAAATTGCTATGGTCAAGTTTTGCTGTGCTTCACAATCACATGGCTTAGCAATGGAGTTGCCAGTCCCAATTACCATCTCGAGCAAGGACTACTTCTATATAGAATCTTTTGTTTCTCTTTTTTTTTGGTCTTATTTTGCTCCATTTCTCTTTCAAAATTCATGGTTGCTTCAAATTCTCAAGTTGATATTTCTTAGGGACTGAGAATTATAACTTAATCTTAAATGAAACCAATCACACTATCAACAATGCTTAAAATATCCCTATTTGATTTTGGTGTCAAAAGTGAATGAAGATAACATTTTGCTTTGATTTAGGGATGAAAGGGCAAATATTTTATCTGGCTTGTTTGATTCTGTTCTTTACTTCTCTTATATCTAGTGATTCTTGGATGAAGCTAATTGAACTTGCTTATGCTAATGACAGTAAAGATAGTATATAAGTAAAGCTAGCTGGCTAAGTGAAGAACTATCTCAATAAATATCCTTTCTCCTTTTAAGAGGGCCGTCAATACTCCTGCTGAATAACTGTAACTCAGGGGGGTGAAATTCAACCACCTCGGCCCACCTCGGGAGAGGTGGTTAGGACAATTTGAATTGGTAAAAAATTGCCCCTGGTTGCTATTTCTATTATACCAAGTATACCAAGCCATGCCCACAGCCACACCCACAGAGCTGGTAGGGAAAATTTTTGAATTTCAGCTCTGCTGTAACTATCCAAATATTTCCTTAAAGCACCACTCTGACTTAGTCCAGCATAAAACCACCATGTGATTTTGATGGAAATGGAAGCTATTGTGTCCAAGAGCGCACCTTTTGATTCGCCTTAAAATGTTTTAGAGCTAATACTTAAAATTATTGCACAGAAAATAGACCAGTCTTTCATTTTTTTTCTTAGGGATGGAATGATCCAAGAGTGCTTCTTGTAAAAATAAGCTGCATTTTGGAAGAATTCCATGTGACCTATCATTATTTTTGCTTACCCTTACGATGGTAGCATTGCACATACCAATGTATTAGTAATCCATGGAGTGGAACCTGATCACTGAGACATATTGGGAAAAAATAGCATGCAGAATATATGAAGTAAGACAGCTGACTCAAAATGCATTATCTTTGACTTCAAACTCTCTGCCACTTTTAGCTAGATGTAGGACAATACTCATTTATACTTCTTCTGCTTAGATTTTCAAACAACAAAGAGTAGAAAATTAAATCAGAATTATAGCAGATCCTCCTTCCCATAAATGATAGGTATCTATTCCCTTAGTAATGCATGAAATACATTCTACCATAGTTCATACATTAATGAATGTCCTGTGGATAAATTGTAGATCGTCTGCTTATGGCATTTCTCTGTATAGTAGGCATAATTGTTAAAATGTTCTATGATGTTCAAATGCTCTGTGCCATTCCAATTGTGCGCTGCAGCATTTTCAATCTGTTACTGCTTTGTGCTGTCATACTGACATTGTTGTTGATTGGACCAGAGGTGGTATTCAGCAGGNTCTGACCAGTTCTGGGGAACTGGTAGCAGAAATTTTGAGTAGTTCGGAGAACTGGTGGTAATCTTCCCCCAGCAGAGGGGAGGGAATGGAGATTTTACTATATCCTTTCCCTGGAGTGGGGTGGGAATGGAGATTTTACAATATCCTTCCCAAGCCACACCCACTAAGCCATGCCATGCCCACTGAACCAGTAGTAAAAAATTTGAATCCCACCACTGGATTGGATCATCACATAGTGTAAATAGATGTTGAATATCACATCTACCATAAGAAAGTGCAACAAACTATTACAAGTCCTGAATGTAAATCAGACAACTGGCACATTCAGTCCAGCATTTTAATAAGGGTTTCATCAAAGACCAATATCAAGTTTGCATTGTGAAGTAAGCCATAACACTCCTACCACTGTGAAAAAGCTATGTGAAACTCATCCATAGTTTTGCACTTCTGAAAGGACATGAAACATCAATGCATCACTGCTGAGCCTCAAAAAGGCTAACTTTTTTTGCCTCTACATTGTGAAACAATTCAGCAAGTCAAAGGGTGGCTGCCTTACATCCAGAGATTCTACTCTATTTGACAATTATGGTTTGCATCGTGTGTATTGCACTGGATCCAAAATTATACTGCATTCTTTTAAAATGAGATCTTTGATATGTCAAGGAAGAACTCTGCCTTAGTATGTATACATACATGCATGCATACATAAAAACAGTATATGTGTGTATGTTATACATACATACTATAGTATATATGCATGTGCACACACCCATACCCATATACAGTTGGTTCAACCAATAACTACCAAGGCTTTTTGTGATTTACAACAACTAAACTGAATCTAATGCCCTGCCATTCATGCATTGAAATGACCACATAGATTAGCTGATAATCTGTTTCCAATATATATATCATATTTGACCTTGACACCCCAGCTTTTAGAATCCACAACTTATGTCTTGAATAGATTTAGATAGTTTGTAGGTACCATAGATCAAAGGAGAAAAAAAAACCACTTTGCCAACCAAAGATTTGTTTCATGTCATATAAAGTGTTATATATTTATAATATTGGAAATATTGAAATAAATGTATTCTATGTCTCTTGCCCATATATCGATTCCAGTCCTTCATAGCTGTGATTTGTTTTTAAATGAAAAACTCTATTTAAATCCACATTTGTATATTTACATATATTATCATTATTATAAAATGTTCTTTTCTTCCAGATAAACAAAATGTTTTTTTTCTATAATTATCTTAAAAAACATTCATGAAGTGAAAAGACAGTGATTAAATTCTGTTCTGCATATTAATCTGCAGGTGTGGATTAATCACATTATACATCATTTAAGTAAGTTTGGCTAAACCTCGCATCACAAGCTATTGACATAAAAAGATGGATGGGAAATGAACAGAACCATATGAACCCTTTATAGAGTCCCCCTATTATCTCTAGTTTACACATTGGGGGTAAACAGGATTAAAAAATCAAGATGGTGAACAGTATCATACAGCCAATCCCCACTTCTTCTTATATGTGTCATAATGCATAAAAATGGCTTTTGTATGGCTTTGTTCACATGATTGTGGCTTGATTTTTTTTCAACACAGCAGATGCTCCAGTGAGTAAAATAAGTGTTGAGGCTATTCACACTTTAAAATCCTTCCACTCTAGAAAAAAAAGTTTTATTTTTCTTATTATTATGAATAATATTTCTTATCAGAAGCTAAAAGCAAAGGCCAGAGGTTAAAGGACAACATCTTGTCCAAAGCAATTTCCTGAAAATCTCCAAAACTCCAAGCAATTCTGAAATGTTGGAATGTTTTGATTCCTTTTGATTCCTTCTGTTCCAGAGAAGCGGTGGTGACATCCTTAGTGATGTCACTGCTCTCATATAACTCTGGGGAGGGTGTTGTTGTTGTGGAGTTATCAGAATTATACTTCTCTCCAAAATTACATTCAGATTCTTTGGCAAACATCATGCATAGGCAGTTTACATTTTTTAACCATTCCTATATTCAAACAGTCACAAAACTTGGCAATGTAACTGCTCTTATCTGTGCTTACATGTTTTTGAAGCATGTGTAAATCATTGTGTGTATATATATGATTACATGATTAGAATCTAAATATCATTCTGTGATTTCTGTAAAATAAATATAATCTGTAAATGGATTAATTGAATAAAGAGGGGAAAATGTTATTTTGTTTCAGGAAAAGATTGAAGAGTTCTTCAGAGAAAAGTTACAATGTTCTTTCTTCTTCTGCCATCGCATCCTAGAGAATCCTTCATGGCCTGTTAACATTTCATTCATGGAGCACTGAAAATTAAAAAAAAAATCAGTCTTTCCATGAATCTAAGTGATCAACTGCAGTAATTGTAACCCTGAACTTTTGAGGGGAGATGCAAGAGAAGAAATTTCAGAGATCCAACTGTTGAATGAGATTATTATATTTAAAAAGTTTAGTCTTGGGTTTTCTCGTCTGTACAAAATCCAGCTGATTATTAATTTGAAACCTGGGTTAATGGTGTTTGTTGCAAGTTATAAAACAGGAAATGTGGGAGTGAAAAGATAAGAAAGCTGAGTCTAAACAAGAGGAAGAAGAGTCCTGATTCAAAAGACCAGGCACCATCACTTATACAATACATCAGGACTATAAAGGATTTACATTTAAGGACGTAATTTATTATAGTCTTATCATGCTGAATAATAACTATGAACATTATTGCCATTATTTGTTTTTCAAAAAACACAATTACACTCTTATTTGGTTATTTTCATAAAAACACCAGAGTCATTAAGAATTGAGTGGCATTTGAATTTAATAATAATACATTATTTCAATTCTGAATTACAGTAACATATAGTTGAATATATTACAACTATGCCTCTCTAACTAGGTAACAACAGGAGAGGAAAAAATGGAAAAAGCAGTCTGAACACTTGAAAAGTCAATGTCCTACAATTTGCACCTTGAGCTATTTTTGTATAGTAGGAATTTGTTTTAATCTTATCTTTAGTTTGACATTATTTCCATTCTTTTTTAAAAAGCTGGGATTCCCCCCTCCCCTTTACATATGCAGCTTGGAAGCTGAAAATTACAGATCAAGATGAAGGAAACAGATATATAATGTGTGCTGTTTTTAAACAATGGCCTGTGAAAACTTCTAAGTAAATGTTGCTTGTGTTATCTTATAATTTGTTTTATGTTCTTTCTCTACTATGAAGGACTTATACCTTTGCTTGAGAAGAATTGCTTATAAGAGATTTTTCCTTTCCTTGAAGTGACTAAACAATATAAATTCAGTATACTACAATGCTTTGCTTATCATTTCTTCTGTGTATTTACCTATTAAATTCAAAGAAAGTACACTAAAACTTGGTTTTTTTTAAAGTGGAGAAATAAATTTTAGTGAAATCCCCCTCAGTACAGGATTTGTGCACTTACCTAGAATGATTATTTCCTTTTTAATCGTTCAATCACATCTCCACATAATTTCCATTTCCTTGGCTTTCTCAATTTAATACCAAGGATATTGGCTTGGTATTAAATTGGCTTTCTCTATTTAATACCAAATCATAGAAGAATTCCTGCCATGCATCTTTTTCCATATTGGAAGTATGGATAACCATTGGGAGATTGCAGAATGATGGCTACCTGCATGCCCATTCAATCCCAAAACAACAATAGAAGAATTATTTATTTGATTTATATCCCAAGTTTATTATTACTTTTACAATGTTCTCACATCTTATCTTCCCCACAACAGCTCTATAAAATGGATTTTGCTGAGACAGATTTCTGTCCAAAGTCACCCAACCAGCTTCTAGGCTGAAGGGACAATTAGATCCTGGTCTCCTAGTATGACATCTTTACCACTATGTTCAATTGGTTCTTTTCCATGTCACAATAATAAAGGAAAAGTAAAATCTGTCTCCACTAAATAAATTCTTTTAAAAAATGTAAAATACCAGAAAAAGAATGGAAAAAATTTGAGCCCTTCTTCACAGGTTAAGGAAACTTTTCAGAACTCGAAGGATAAATGTTATAAAATCAGGCTGTGTCAAATAAATTGACTAGAAGGCCAGATGGAACAGCTATTATAGTGGCAAAACACACTTGTTACATAGATCCCTATTAGAGTCAGGACTCTTTTCATTGAAGACACTCAAACTGATGTAAAATATAATCCCAAGAGTTGTCCCACTGTTTCAGGGACCCCCATGAACAAAAACAATGGAGGAAATAGATCCAGTTATACAGGTTATGCTGGAAGTTGAAAGTCTGTGCATATGCAAGGATTCATGAGCAAAGATCTGATCTAAACAATGTCTGCAGAGGTAGGATTTTTAACTAAGAAAAAGGTGATTGTACATGAAATGAATTGTAAGAATAGGCAAAACCTAGTGACTGGTTAATGGTCTGTCTAAAGGAAAGTCTTGCAAATACAACCTTTGGGATGCCTGCTGCTTTCACAGTTCTGCATCTTCCTCAACTTCCTCCTTCTCTTTTAAAAAAAATCAAATCTGAACTCATACCCATTAATGATCCTTGCAAATAATGGGGCATGCAAAACTGGCTATTTGTATTGCTTTTGCTGCTACACATTGTATAGCCCAGGGTGGAAGATCAAAGGGATCTGAGATTTCCAAACATATGCAAAGACAAGGTGATAATGTACAGACACAAATGCAGATAGGAAGGAAAAAAAAAACTATATATATTGTCATTTCAGGGCAGCTGGCCTGAACCACTGACAGCTTCTAGGCGGGTCTACATCAGCAGGGAGACACTTTCAGGCCTAGGGGAGGAAATGCCTTGTATATGATCAGAAACACTGACTGTCATTTGGCCAACACGTAAAGTACATTGGAAAGTGGTCTAAAGCAAGGTTGGTAGCCATTGAAGCATCAAGACTCACTCCTACATATGTGCAAAAGGTCACATACACATGCACTTCACTTACACTTTGGAACTGACCACTTTGCCCAAAATGGGCCCATGACAATTCTTCATTTTTTCCTCACTTGCCCCCTGTTATAATCTTAGAAGTTTGTGTTGTATGAAACCCACATGCAAAAATACTATACATATGAAAGCTACAGCTACTGTATCTAACACTAGTGGCTCCTGACAAGCTATTGCAGCTGCTATGGTTACAACATAAGACTGAATTTCTTTTCTGCAACATCTCTACCTGCCTGGATGAAGTCTTTCATCTGACAGGCAATATAACCTCGTCCTTATTCCGGAGCAGTTTTGTAGTTTTTCATCTCTGTAAAAGCGCAAGAAGAAAAGTATGTGTTTGGTCTATTGGGCATCTTTGTATTAAAGTCTGTAACACAGAGATGCTGACTTGTTCTTTTCACTTTAGCAGTTTATGGAGAAGTTAGAAAGAAGAACGGCCAGAGATCACTGTCCTAGGCAACTGGAACTTAAGGCACTGTGACCTCCTACTGTCGAGACTGCAATCAGTTTTACTATAATTTGAAAGATTCTATGAGAGAACAGTGAAAAGCACAAATTAGGTAATTAGCTTTAAGAAGAGTTACCTGATGTTGCTATGGTACTGGCCTGCTTATTTGTTAATGACAACAGTGTAAGCTGCTGGTGCTCTCTTTCTAAAAAAAAAAAAGCTAGAAAATCAGATTTTCTACACAGTAGAACTCTATGACCAGCTGCAATCAAAAAGCTGCCTTTATCTTTGAGTGTTGTGCTAGGAGTATCAAGCTCAATTATGATGGGGGGCATAAATCAGACAAAGGATAGTAACCCCCCCCTCAAAATAAATTCTTCCACAGTTTCTCAACAGCTGCTATTACTTGAGGAACAATCCAGTCATTGTATTGGCCTTTGTATTTTAATCAGTTGCATTCTGAACTCAGTACATATAGACAAAACTGGATATATAGAGGAACTTTGTGTACTCTGTTCACAGAAAGAAGCAGGAGGAAGAATAAATTTGATGTCCCCTGTTTTGTATGGTTTGACATACTCTTAATATTTTGCTTTCAGTCACAGCTTTCTGTCAAGGCCCACACATCTGGGCACAACCAAGGAAGCAAGTAAGGCATATATTAAGATATTTTTAATGTTTGCCTGACTATGGAATCTTGTAAAAGGAATTTCCACATATCATTTACAATAATGAAGGCAGTCTCTTGAATACTTTGCCATGTTTTTTTCATAAGATTTCCTCTCACCTTGGCTGAGTTACCTTCAGTGAGGTGAGTTATTGGCTGATTCACATGCTGCTACCTCTTACATGTCATGGCCCCGTTAGAGCCTGATTCCTTGGAAGAGGATGAGCTGGACCTGGGGCCAACAAAGGAAGAACAGGTACAAGACCAAGAGAGGGGGGAAAAAAGGGCAGGCAGTGGAGCAGAGGAGCGACGGAGCTCCAGCGATGAGCAAGGTCTGCCCCCTCCTGTTCCCTGAGCACAGAGAGTGGAGAGGAGGTGAGAGCAGCACAGGCTGACCCAACAATTTGGGAGGAGAGCACCCCACCCCTCTTCACAAGACTCATCTGGGGACTGAGACTTAAAGGGATGCTATTGGGAGGGGTGTTTGTCAGGAACTGATGCTGAATTCTTGGAGCCTTGCGTGCCATTGCCAACTCTGGATTTTGCTGTGCTTCATCTTGTGTGCCTTGCCCAGTTTGCCTGTCTTGCTGTACTTCTTGCCTTGTTTGCTGCCTTGCTAACTTTGCTTGTTGGAATTATTGCCTTGTTGCTGCTTTGCAAACTTTGTTTGCTGCTTTGCTAACTACTTGCAGCCAGAGGCTGTCGGAAGTATGAGTGGGAACTTTTGCTCCAGGCAGTGGAGGATTAAGGCTCACCAGTGCCCTAAGCACTGACAAATCTTGGTGC
>AZIM01002767.1:71473-83997 GCA_000516915.1 Ophiophagus hannah | reverse complement strand
TAGTCTCCAGTCCCCTAATCATGCTGGTTGCTCTTTTCTGTACTTTTTCTAGAGTCTCAACATCTTTTTTATAATGTACTGACCCAAACTGGATGCAGTACTCTAGGTGTGATCTTACTAAGGCTTTATAGAGTGGTATCAGTACCTCACTTGATCTCGATTGTATCCCTCTGTTAATGCAGCTTAGGATTGCATTAGCTTTTTTGGCTGCTGCTGCACACTGCTTATATTTAGCTGGTTGTCCATTAAGACTCCAAGATCCCTCTCACAATTACTGCTATTGAGCCTGGTTTCACGCAGTCTATATGTGTACTTTTGGTTTTTCTTNTCACCCAGTCTATATGTGTACATTTGGTTTTTCTTGCCTAAGTGTAAGACTTTACTTTNNNCTACATTGAATTTCATTTTGTTAGATACGGCCCAGTATTCTAGTCTGTCAAGATCCATCTGGATCTTGAGCCTATCTTCTTGAATGTTAGCTATTCCTGCTGGTGGAATATGCCAAGGTCACTGCATCCAGATTAATACAGTTCTAGGATGCCCTATTGTCAGGAACATAAAAGGCAAAGTTCCCAACTCTGCATAGCTCTGGATCCAATTCATTTGAATTCTTACACTAAACAGGATCTGGGATTCCCATGGGCATTTGCAGTGCCAGGACTGTGTTGAATAATGTGATTAGCATGGTTGCTGAATTATTTCATTTTCTGTGTTGGGATTGGCTTCTAAAAAGTACCCAAGTTTAGCACATGGTCTTTAAAGATAAAGCGTGATGTATGAGTACAACCTATGAATTATCAGCCCTTTAAGACAGGGTCAAGAAAGGGAAGGGGGGTGAATGTCAGGAACACTCTATCACAGTAGAATCTATCTCATAACCACGACAACAAAAAATCAAGTGGAGTTAATTTGTGTTTGTTTCTCATGATTTTCATTTTCCAGAATTGAATTATCTTTTATTCCTTTTTAATGATTGAATAATGGCCCCCTCATACTTATCCTTTCCCAAGGTCAGATGTACAATTTACAGATTCCACAAATGTGGTTAGTATTTTTCTTTCCTGCCCTCTCGATAAATATGTCTGAGAAGAGAGCTATAGAAAATGTCATGGCTTCCCTTCATGCTTTCAATTTTTCAACACTAAAGACACTTATCAACTTTTCACATATTAGTATTATATTGCAGTGTTTAAGGAACAATGTATCCAACAATCAATAGAAGTTTGAAAGATTTATCACAGTAGTTTCTTTTCTCTCTCTCTCCCTTTTTCTTTTCTCTAATCCTGGTAAAAGATTTTGTACCTTCACACTTTCTATTCAACCTTTCAAGCTGCCATATATTAAAACTTCTACCTAAATCAGATCTGAAGAATTAAGTTTACACTGCATTGATATAAACCTTGAACAATTCAACTTTAGTCAGCAATGCTATAATGGCTTTTCATTGAGGCATTTAATTATGGACCTCTGAGTCAAGTGTTGGAGTTGACTTAGGAATTAAAGAAGCTGGTAAATGGAAGGTATAAGCAATTATTTCTGTCACATAGCTAAAACAAGGAACAAAGGATTGTCATGAACCCAGAATCTGGTAGCTTGTTATGGTTAAGCCATCAAATCATCAGCATGAAATAACATTTGCTGCTCTGAATGTGCCTTTAGAAAGTATTAATGAAGCATTAAGTGAACAATAAATGGTACATTTATGTTTGGTAAACTCAATGTTTTAACTTTGACAGTTGTTTTTAGTGATAACCCTGTGGGAAACAATGTCCTTAGAAAATACATCTGGTACGACCTGATTTCAGTGCTTCCAAGGAGAAAACTTCCACCACATATTCATGGTAAATTGAATAATAACTGAGATGAGCAAGCAGCCTTAATCCATTTAGCATCTTAATTTGCTTAAGTTTCCAATTATGTAATAGTATCTACTCTTAGTTCAAAGCTATGGAAACAGAATATGAAGCAGAATTTATCATTACAGCCAACATACAAAAGAAAAGTGGTGGCATTTGGGAAGGGTTTCATGGTCAATTGTCAACAGTGATTAAATTCCTATGCTCTTATTCAAGAACTTAAATCAAACCTATTGAAATAGTAAATCTATCCACATCTGAAAGGCTGAAGAAAAGGAACCTAAACTAGAAAACATAGAAATGTTGAAATGAGTATTAGTTGTTCCTTGTGTTATACTCTGTGTGTGTGCTTTTTACTTTTCCTACCTTCATTCCTTGAAAAATGTGGCTATTTGGCACATGGTGTGTGGCTATGATCATCTCATGATACTGTCATTAAAAGATATTGAATTGAAGTCTATAGCTCTTAATATTCACCTTATGAGGAAGGTATGTTGGCTATGTTCACCACCTTGCATTATTTGTAAAATAATAATAATAATAAAGGTGAGATATAAATAGCTAAATAATATAAATCTTAATCTGAAGCATCTTATATGTACTTTGGAGATGCTGCCTATATCCTTGCTAAATACTTTTGATTTGCATATCTGAAAATATATATTACATGCTATCTTTGTAACAAAAGATGTTACAGTGTTATTCGATTTCATTATTATGAGAACAGACAACTTATTGTGGCTCAAAATGTACTGGCATGTTTACAAATGACTTTGTGTGGATAAGGATAAATATATCCTAAAGCAGGTGCCTCACAAGACATCATCCTAAAGATACCCAGGATATTAATAATTATAATTTGGAACAGCCATCAATCACAGCCTTCCACTTTAATCCATATTGAATTCCAACAGTAATCAAATAAGTAATGCTGTATTATTTTTCTTTATGTTCTTCAGACATTTCAAGTATGGTCAAATCTTCCAACTTTGGAACAATCATTTCAAATTCACACTGGACTCTTTAAAAAAGCTAATTAGTAACAGCCATTAGCATTGGCATATTCATCTGCATTAAGCAGTAAATGAGTACCACGGTTTGCAAAGTAAATATCCATCACAGCTCTCAGGATGCTAAACATGTTGGTTGCTTACTTTTCCTGTCAGTTCCTATGAGTTTCCTATTGGGCAGAAAGATTAGTATGCTGTTTTTCATGCATACTTCATACATTCATGATTTCTCTTGGCCAGCCTCACACAGCTTATTATAATGCCAAGGGCTAACTATGATAATGATTAATTATCTACTCTGACAGTGTTCAATTAGACTACTGTTCTCTCAATGCAGAACAGCTTTGAAACACATATGAAGACAAACATTCTTAAAAGCAGACATTTAGCTGCAACTAAAACCATCACAAGCTGGCTTGACTAGGAATGAGCAGGTGATAGATAGACAGATAATATATGACTATTTTCTTAATTAGAATTGACATGGAAACATAATTATTTGCACTTAATCCTTATTTACTGCATTTGAAAACAAGAACATACACACTCAGCTATGGCAAAAAGTATACTAACAGTCCTTTACTGTACTGTTATGAAACAGGTTAATTTAACTTCTCTACTATATGAATGAGTTTTGCTTTAGCATATTAATATACTGTACAATATACTGTATTAATATACTGTAATTTAATATATTTATATTACAAATGGTTTGTGGAAACTGTATAGGCTATCATATAAAAAAGCTAAGTATCATTATATTCTTTTGTATTTTCCCCCTGAGAACAAACACACCCACACCTACGTATAGCTATGCATATACTATATATCTCTCTCTGTGTTTAAATGTACAGTTATATGGTATTTGGTTATAAATCCTGTTCTCACTAATGTAAAATTAACTCTCTTGATTTCTACCACATAAGCTATATTCACAAATAAGTAACCTATAAGCCTGTTCAGTCATTGTATTCAATGTGTAACTATGAATGTGCAAGGAATACTAAGTAGCCTCTTCCCTCTCTAAATTGCACAAATGAGGGTACTGAAGAATAATTCCACAATGGGGCCTTCAGTCTGTAGATGGAAGGCAATCAGATTGGTTGCCAACATGATAGTAGAGTTACATAGAGCGATGGCATTTATGGCTCTGTATTATGATCTAAATCTGATCCAATTTCTATATTTTATCAAAATGCTAATTCAAATTATAATATGATTTAGTAAATCACTAAATGTGGCCTTTACTGGTTTAATAAATCAGTCAATGTGACTATATAGATAGGGATATGCAGATAGTCTAATAGTCACAAGTATGACACATACATATACACACATATGTGTATGTATGCGTGTGTATAAAAGAAAAATTGTATGTAAGATAAATTTTCCCAGTGTGTGCATATAGCTTTTTTTTCAATAAAAATGCATTTATACACAGATATACTAATAAACTCTAAATTACCTTGTCATTTGTGTCAGTATAGATTCTGTTCCATGTAATTTCTTTTGAAAATAAATATATGACAAGTTTATTATACATTTTATGCATCCCATGAAAGACTGGTTCTAAGATCTAAGCTCAGAATGACATCCAGAAAAGTCCCAGAGATGTAGGCTGTCTGTTGTTATATCTGACTAGGAAAAACATTCTAAAAAATTCCAACCATATTTACACTGACACATATTTAAGTAGTTCCTAGAGGTAGGAACTACTTAAATATGTGTCAGTGTAAATAGCTTTAGTTTTTATGACACAGGTTTCTATAAAGCTAAGAGTCTTTATGCCTAATTGTCAGAGAAATGTAATATAAGATGCTGCACATGGCTAATGTCTTTATTGCTTCTCTTCCAAATTCTTAATGTATGCATTCTTTGAGACTTAGAGGTGTCTTTTTGATACCTTGCCAATAATTCCAACATTTTAAAATTGTTACTCAGCTATAAAGCATTTTTTTTTAATTTTGATATTTTCTTTTTTGTCTCTTCAGTAAGAAAAGGTGAATAAATTCTTGCACTGGTAAAGCTGGAAATGACCTCTGCCTTAAGTCTGACAGTTGACGTTTATGTAAGGCAGCTTCATATACTGGTTTGCATTTTTCATAAATCCATTGCCAGGTACATTAGAAAAGTAGAGATTATAATTATATTTAGGCCCTTGGTAGCCACTTTCTGTGGATTCTGAAGTTTAGAGAAAAAATGTTTCGGCACGGGGCAAGATTCACATCTCTGCTGGATTTAAAAAAAAACAAAACAGCTAGCTTGACATGCTAATCAGCATCTCCATGAAAATTTACTACTGGTGATGGAGGAGATTTGTTACCTAATTTGTTCCCTTTTTCTAAATTGTACCCCTAAGTTGGCTCTCTCACCCTAATGACAATACTAATGGTCAAGCCATACTACAGTATCCCAAGCACCAATTTCAGAAAGAGTTCCTTCTGCATTAAAACTGATATATCCATACATTCAGGGGTGGGATTCTGCCAGTTCTGTCCAGCTCTGTAGAACCGGTAGCTCTGAAGAGCAGCAGGTATAGAACCAGATCTATGTCTGCTGCTGTTTTGGCCCACCCATCTGCCCGGGGTCTTACCTGACCTTTATTTCCTGCTTTTTCAACCTCAGATGCTTTGCGTGGCACAGCTGCGCTTGAAAAAGCAGGAAAAAAGTGTCTTTTCAAATGCTGCGCACCCGTGCGCAGCGCTGCTCAGCTGTCCAGGCTGCAAACTGATGACGTTTTACACACAAAATGTAAATCACTGAACCTGTAGTTATACCGGTTGGATCCCATCCCTGCATACATTAAAATAAATTTTCAGGCATTTGCAATTGGAAAGTGGACCCCAGTCTGAAGAAAAGTAGGCTGTTTTTTTTGATAGTCTGTGACTGTATGGAGCAATTCTGGTTGCAACAAGGAATTAAAAATCCTTATTAAAGGGACCCAGATGTGATCTTTCAAAACTAAGGCTGTGCAGACATTGTCTCCCATTCTTTCAGCACTCGTGATTGTTGGGCCAAGTAAATCAGTATTAGATGTAGCAAATGGCTAAGGTAATGCTTCCATAGCCATAACTTTTCCACAGTGATTCTTTTGTCAGAATCAATAGATATATTCTTTTCAATGATTCATTGACACTTCTTGGAATCTCTTTTGATAGCAGAAAGGAGGTTAAAAAGCCTTCTTAATACCATCAACTATTGGAGATTAATTTGTTCACATCTAGGTTGAAAGCCATTAAGCCAACTAGATTACCAGACTCAATCTGTTCCTCAATTTTTGTCTTTTTCTGATTCTTTTTTTTATTAGTCTTGACCAGGTCTTTTGTCCCTCATTTTTGTCTCCATTTTTCCCAAATAGCACTGCCTGGATTTACAACACTTTAGTATAGAAAGTGGAAGTCTCCTAAAGGAAAATTCAACTTTACTTTTTCTCTTTCTTCTACATCAAAGTCACTCAGGAGAACTGCAGAGACAGCCAGCTGCCTCAAAACTTTTCCATTACATGCCAGCCTTTTGTTGATCCCACAGAGAAGTGTCTTTGAACCTCATGAAATCATATACTCCTCACAGACTTGATTTGAACCAAGTTAGTATGACTTTCAAACAGAGGCCTCTCAAGATTCTCCACAGAATTAAACTTGTAGCACAGGAGAACTGGACTTCAGAGAAATGGAAATACAGTGCTTTTTTTTTTAATTTGGAAAGGTCACTTGTCCTGGAGCAGCCCAGCTGAGTTGGTTCACAAAATGTGTATGAATATATTTTAGATATTCCCAGAAGTCTCCTTGAAAGTCTTATTCTGTTTGATGGGGGTTTCTCTTTAGAGATATGCATCTTCCTTCTGCCTCATTTTTGAAGGCAATAAATACTGTTGACTACCTCCCTTAGTTGACTGATTAGATGCCTGCCTATGACTAAGTTTTTTTCCCTTTCCTAAATGCTAAAATCGCAAGTTTTAGACTTTTAACTTGATCATTGATTTCACAAGATTTTGGGTTTATCACTGCCTTTACCATCTTTACTGACTACATCTGTCCCAAAGGTATGTACAAGCAGTCCTCTACTTACAACTATTCATTTAGCAACCATTCAAAGTTACACCAGTCCTCAATGAATAGCGGTTAAAACTAGTCCTTGGAATTCTGGTAGTCCCAGCACCCCCACATTGACATGATTGACAATTGCAACCTTGGCAACCAGCTTGCACTTATGAGTGCCTGCAGTTCCTTGGAATTGTGTCATTGTGATTTACAAACTTCCTTGCTGGTTTCCCCAGAGAATCAATGGGGAAGGAAGATTATAAATCACTGGGTAAGTCTCCACCATTTGCATACCATCCCTGAGTCTTACCATGGCTCTCTCTCACCCTTGTGCACCCTCACTTACCCTCCTCAAGCCTTGCTGCACCCCCCTTATACTCTTATGCAGCTCCATATATCCATGTGCACATTCCCCTGAGCCTTGCTGTACCTCTTTTGCACCCTCACACACTTCCTCGCACCTTCACTCAACAGTAACCACATACCTATTTGCTGGCTTGCTTGCAAACTACTGGGACTTTCAAGTTCCTGATGGTTTCCCCATTGACTTGATGTGGAAAACCAACTGGAAGTTGCCTTGCCTAACAATCATGATATTTGGACAGTTGGTGCTGTCATATAAGCAATGAATTCATGCTTTGCAAAAGTGGTGGGATTCAATTTTTTTTTACTANGGGAGGATACTGTAAAATCTCCAGTCAGAGATGGTATTTGCCAGTTCTCTGAACTACTTAAAATTTCTACTACTGGTTCTCCAGAACTGGTCANAACCTGCTGAATACCACCTCTGCTTTGCAATCACATTGCTTAATGACAGAAATTTTCATCCCATTTGTCATTGGCAGTCAAGACTGCCTATACTACCATAGATATATTGCATATAGACCAGCTAAACTATATAACTATGTAAACTTCATAGTGTTGGTTTGGAGTAAAGGGCACCAGGAGTAAATGCCAAAAATATGATTTCTTATCAGCTTATTAGGGAGGAATTGGCAAGTCTTTGAGGAATTAAGCAATGCTTATAATCTACTAATTATATGATCACCCCAAATGAAATTAATTCTGCAAATGCACCCTTATGCTTGCTAAGAAACTTGTAATTCCCCTCAGCACATCCATCAAAATATTAAGATTTATATTTATTAAACTTATACTGAAATATCCACTTTGCAATTAATGAAATGAAAATAAATGCCACCGTGTTATATAAAATACTATATATGTCTTTAGAGCAGCCACAGAAATGGCACAGCCATTCTTTTATCCTGTATATCAAGTTCTACATGGATTTCTACAGAATAATTTAAGGTAAATTGCACATAGATCTGACAAGCATGAATGCTGGTCACAGACTGAACCTTTTCTGATTTTAATCAGATTTTGTAGAAGCAGATTGTGTTTCCACAAACAATCTGAGTATATTACAGATTTTGTGTATCAGTCAGAGCTGGCAATGATAGTTGTTCCTCCTGTAGAATATTTTGTTAGTTCAAATACAATGGCTACCATATCCTATTACAAATGAACAGGATGGCTGCTATTATAACAGTCGGACACCTGTTATTGTCTTCTGGGTGATATAAGGCATTAAAGTCAAGATAGTGTTCACAGATATTTGTAGAAGGGTCAGGGGTTGTTTGTGTAATCATGAATGCCACCATAGCTCATTTCCCCCACATGCCTTTGACCATTAGGTATTAAAGGCTGTTCATAACATCTAGGAATTATCTGTTGGTCCCCAATCTTTCTGGCTCCATAGAACATCAGCAGTGGTGAATGGAAGCAGGGGGGAGGGTTCACATGTGCAACCTAGATCCCATGCATGTGCAAATGAAGGTTCATGTGCTCACCTACCCTCTCCATGGCCCAATTCCCAACAGGCTGTGAACCAGTACCGAACCGGTTCATGGCCCGGGTGTTAGGGACCTATGATTTGTTATGAAAACTAACTTCCATCTCATAGAAGAAGAATTGTTCTGAATAATAGTAAAAATAGCTTTGTCTCTCCCCCCAGAGGCTTAATAAACAGTTTGATTTTCTTATCTGCACAATTTAAATAATGTATAATTTCCATCCATTTTAAAAAAATAGTACTTTTTCTAGTTAATTTTGTTTCCCAAAATGCTGTTGATCCTAAACTGGCTGGAGTGTTTCCATGGAAATAATACAAATAGCAGGGAATTATTAGCAAACATCACTTTATTATTTTCATTCTAGCCCAAAAGGTTTGCTTATAAGTCATTAATTGAAATCCAAAGTGAAGTGTTTTATTTAGGTATAATTCAGTAAAAAATAAAAGTAAGCATCATTTTTATGAATTATTTACTATTTCTCCTCTCTGATAATTTGAAGGCTGTGCTAAATTCAAATGGAAGATCTCTGGTTAGGATTTACTGAAGGTTTCTTTACTGCAATTAATAAAATATAATAACATTGTTGGCTCTGAAAAGATAGCTGAATTCTGGCTTTTTTCAGTATCATCATTCTGTACTACCTAAATAACTGTTGTTAAAGTAAACAATGCTCCTTCCAAGGCACATATCTGCAAGAAGTTATAAAATGTAGAGGGAGAGGGAGGTGCTGGGAAGTTAAGAAGAATGTAGAGGGAGTTGCTGGGAAGTTAAGAAGAATGTTTTCATTATTGCTCTATGGTCTCATTCTGTTGTCTTGAAGGGAGATAGTAGAGTAAAAAGCCTCTAGGGATAATAGTCCTGGAGGCAATGATCAATGTTGAAATCTGTAATTCTACTCTGGTTGAGGTAGATCCAATGAACGTCCAAGATTTTTTCTTGCATCCAGGCTCTGAAGTTCATCCACTGAATCCCAAGCACAGATAGTGCTGTAAGGATACAGCAGCAGAGTTCCACAGGTCAGATATACTGACCAAGAAGTTGGTTAGCAGTAGAGTAGACTACCAATGAATAGTATTCCTCAGCTGTTATTTATTTATTGCCCTCAGTCTTAAGAGAAATAACTGAGAACAACTTTTAAACCATGTTAGGCCATGCTTTGAACTCTGGATTCCACCTCACTTTGTCTCCTATCTTTTTACTTGGTCTTGACCTGCGCCAAGCCTGAGACTACATGTACACTTGCCATGTTAAGATACTGATGAAAAAGATTCTTGGCTTTTTAAAAGTTGTGTCTGAGTTTGCATAACTCTAGACCAGGGATTCCCAACCACTGGTCCATGGCCCACTACTAGGCTATTCAGAACTAGACTGCATGAGTGGCTGGCTAGTGCATGTGCATGCATGCACAGCTCAACTTGTGCAAGCGGCTGGCTGGCACACATGTACATGCACAGGTTACTTATGCAGATGGCTGGCTGGCATGCACGCACAGTTCAACTTGTATGAAAGGTGGCCAGGTGCGCATGTACATGCCAGTCCTCTCCTTGTGCATGGCAGTTCCCCTCTTCCCTTGCACCTACTGGGCCACCAACTGCTGCTCTAGATTACAGCTGGCAACCTGCTTACTCTCTTGTTGGCTGGCAGCCAACTGTGCTAGCATAGAAGAATAGACAATCAACCTGGTGACCAATAACCTCAGTCTTCAAATCAGGTTTGAAACCACCTGGAACTAAGTGAAGAAGAAACCAACTGTCCCTTCATGATGCACCTTCTTTTAAAAGATTGAATCCTGAGAAAAAGGTGCTATCTGTAATAAGGGGGAGAGGTCGGTAGGAATGTTATTGATATCACACAAAACTATGAATAGATACCACCAAAATTGGGAATGCTACCCTTGTGCATATTGAATCCAAGCATTGAAATAATATTGGCTTCTTGCTGCTTTTAAGTTTTCCTCTGGTTAGTTCCCTGTGGAACCAAACACTGGCTGAAAATTATTTTTTATCTGACTCAGAAAAAAATTGCACATTATTAGATTTCTTTACTTATGTGTGATTTAACAGATGGACATTGCTGTTTCTTCTCAAGCAAAGTGTCAGAAAAAGAGGAATAAAAGAGTAATGTTGTTCACTTTCTCTCAAACACAGATAAGATTTAGCATGCAGTTACTGGTATTATGTTACTGTCCACTAGCAAGTGAGAGGCTTCATTTATCAACTGCACTTCTTCAAGATTTCCCTATTGAAGATCATGTGGGTGATTTACACAGAAATATTAGAGTGAAGTGATGGAAGGGGAGTCTGAGAGGTGCAATGAAAAGACATGCATTAGACAAGAAATAATGCTGCAGTTTTAATCTTTCCGCCCACACTCCTTATGGTGCTGCCATGTGGCTCTTTTTATTATTGCTCGCTTATCTGTCTTCCTAGTGACTGAACCATTTAGAAGTTTGAAGTTATGAAATAAATTGCAAAAATGAAAAAGAATATTTTAAAAACCCCACTTTGGGTAGAATTTCTAGAGATAGGATTGTTTGTTTGGAGGTATGTTCTGATGAGACCTTGTTCTCTGTAAAAATTGTAAGACTAAACAAAAGTATAACATCCAGTGTTACTGTTTATACTCAATTACATGTAAATCTGTAGAGCTACAGTCACAAGTTATAACCATTAATAAGTATACTCATGTTGACAAATTGTGTAATCTAAGCCTGTACTTAAGTCTTTTATGTGTTTCACAGCCAAAGTATTTTTTTCTCCAAGCTCTGCATTATTGAAGAGTAGAAGATAAAAAGCCTCTGCCTTGGAGACTAGTACTCTTTTTTTTTTTTAACCATAGTTGACATGTTCTGTCCTCGCTACAGGCTACTCTATGTGCAGCTTGACATGCAGCTAAACCCATCTACCCTCCAATAAAATAGATCGTGTATGATTGTGTATGTGGATCTGGATGCTTTATTAAAGGAACAGGATGGGTGAAACTGGGAAAAATAGAAATACATACAATAAGAACCCCAATATAAAATAAACAGTGGTGAGTTGCTGGTGAGCATAACAATTAACAAATACAGATAAATTTAAATCTCACCAGCGATGCTGTGCGTATGGAATTTTATCCTCAGATGTGTGTGCCACGTTCTTCATGGTTCTTCTGTTTCCTTCAAATGCTAAAGGAAATGGAGTCTGGCTTCCCAGGATGCACTTGTTTGTGGAGTGAGAGTTGATGGGTAGATGACCCTTAAAGGACTGGGTCAGCTTCCAAACAATGCAGATTGGTATTTGTCCCCAGCCAGTAGATAGGGCCAGAGGACAACAGTAGTATATGCACAAATTATATGGTGGGGCATGACAGACATGGTTCATGGGGAAGAGGTCTTTTGGCAATTTTGGATACATAATTGGGGAAATATCACTAACCGGATGATCTTCAGTCTATTTCACAATACTAGAACATTAAAGCATATCTGTGTCTAATGTTCAGTCACATCATCAAGAGATCTTAAATATAAGTTTTATGCTAAATGGGTCCTTGGTACAGATAGTAGCAAATTCCATACTAAAGCCCCTTCTTCTGAAATATAATGATTGTGAGCAACACATCCTGGTGTTGACCTATAAAGCCCTGCATGGCTTAGGACCGGGGTACTTGCGGGAGATCCTGCTGCCAACAATGGCTTCCCGACATCCCGTGCACACTCACAGACAGGGCCTCCTTGGGGTGCCATCAGCCAGGCAATGTTGGCTGGAGACCCCCAGGGGTAGG
>AZIM01002767.1:46822-57681 GCA_000516915.1 Ophiophagus hannah | reverse complement strand
AACCGGTAGAAACCCACCCCTGGTACTGGCTCTTTTGGTTTACTTAGGATGTTTTGGAGGGCTTTAGTTGATCTGTGTGCTACGGTGATACCATGTAGTTGCCATAGTCTGTTGGTTGTTTCTCATAAGTTTTTATGTGTTATCATTTTCATAGCTTCGTGGTAGTTGTACTGTAGTGCATTGAGTGGTCAGGCACTTTTTGATAAAGTTGTGTAGGTACTCATTTTGATGTAAGATGTTGCATAGGTTGTCTGTTTCTTTTTTCTGATGTTCAGTATTGTTTCAGCAACATCTTCAAACAGAATGCTATGAAAAAGATAATGTCATACATCAAAAACATCTCATCTTTTATTTTCAGCTTTGGGGGGAAGAGCAGAAAAGAAGCTGCTGATTCATTTGTAATAAATCTAAAACTTCCAAGCTGGATAAATCTGAATTTTTCCATATACTAACTCTAGGACATTGGTGTCCATAAATCAAAAGACTTTCTCCACTTGTAAAGCCCCTTTATCAGATAAGTAGAAGGAAACTTTCTTTTGTAACAAAAGCTTTATATTTTGAAATTCATAGTAGATTGTTTGCTGTGTATTGATCCACAGGTGTTCCTCCTGGAAGCCACTTATGTAAGTCATTGTTATACTTTAAACCAATAAGTTTAATAGCCCTTTATACAAAGAAACACTTTTTTTTTTGCAAAGGATGGAAATATGAAATCTTCTTTTATAATAGAAATGAAATAGTGAATTTGTCTCTTTATTGTCTTGAAAAACAACCACTGCAGAAAAGGGTTGAGTCACAAAATCATCCTTGAAAAATAACTTTGCTGTGATTCATAGTTGAATAAGTGGACTATTTGATTAAAAGGCTCCAGAAATGCAACAAAAATCATATATATCTATATCATCTGTATCTATATTTATATCTATATCTATATTTGTGTCTGTGTTTTGAAACCATCTGTAGAATTTGAGCATGCATATTTTACAGGTTATTTCAAAATGATATATGATTCTCTGTGCTGAATTTATTATAAAAAAGAAAAAGAAAAAAAAACCTTATTTTTTTCCTCCTCAGGCTTTGATAGTTATTCATCTTAGGCAGTTCTTCAGCAGACACTAGTTAATAACTACATTGTTTCTAAGTCTGAAAAAGTCACACACTGTAGAGGCTTAAGCCGGGATATCATACAGCGACGATGAGATAGCTAAGGTAGGAACAACATACTCCATAGGAGACAGATGTCTGGGGAAGACATTTTAATGTATATTTATTTGTTATTTGTCTTCCCTTATCAACATGTTACCTCCTAGACCAGGGCTATC
Source organism: Ophiophagus hannah (assembly GCA_000516915.1). NCBI lineage: Eukaryota > Metazoa > Chordata > Lepidosauria > Squamata > Elapidae > Ophiophagus > Ophiophagus hannah. Next base: position 56,359 of record AZIM01002767.1, on the reverse strand, counting down.
AAACTCCTGGCCTGTGGGTCAGATGTGTCACATGCTGGGCATGTCCACACCTGGTTTAGTGAAGGGGGGGAAAGTCCTGATACATCACATGATGCTGCCGTGACAAGATGAATTTGACAACCCTGCCCTAGACTCTATTTATTTATTGGATTTGTTTGGCACTAATTCCAAACAGACTCATGGTGGCTTACAGAATAACACTGAAACCATTGCAGTGTAAGATTTTAGATAGCCATATGAAATCATTAATTAATGATTAATGATATATAAAGGCATGGATTTCTGTAATGGTAGTTTAATACTCTGATGATGTCAGCAGAGGCTGACGAAAACTTAGTAAGTATAATAAATATAATTTTAGTTCCAGAGATCACAAGATGTGTTTCTTCTCTTACATACACACACACACAGACAGACACAGACACACAGACACACAGACACTTAGACACACACACACATATATACATATATACATATACATACATACATGTGTATGTGTGTGTGTGTGTGTGTGTGTGTGTGTGTGTATACCCCCCCACACACACAGAGGGATGAGCTTCAAAAATTTTAGCAACCAGTTCTCCGCCCAATTGCTGAGTGGGCATGGCCATGGGGGGCTTCCCCAGGCTCAGAGGCCTTTTGGAGGCTGGAAATGGGCCTATTTCTGGCCTTCTGGAACTTCCAGGTTGCCTGTTTTTTACCCTTCTCAGGCTCTTAGGCTTTCCTTGAGCCTCTGGGAGGGTGAAAACGGCTTCCCCAGGCTCCAGAGGCCAGAAACAGACTCAATTTCGGCCTTCTGGACCCTCTGGGAGGCTCATTTTTCATTCTCCCTGACCCTCCATGCAAGCTCTGTACTTACCTGGGATCCAAAATGGGTCCCATGGAGACTCCTGGGAGGGGCTGGGTGAACCAGAGTGGCCATTAAAAATGATAAAATTAACTACCTGTTTGCCTCATACACACACACACACACACACACACACACACACACACACATTGTTAACTAACACATGAAAAAAATCTATAAACAATCCTGCATTAATACTAATATTTATTACTAATGTGGGAGCAATAGGGAGGACAGAAGAAACAAAGAGCATTTCTGAGTACTCAATCATATGGTCTCCCATATGGTGTTTATAAAGTAGAACTCATCACTTACTTCATATTAACATACTCATATTGAATGTATTTCTAATTAAGCAAATCCTGTTTAGTTAGTTAAAACTTCAATCAAAACTGATTCTAAATGGTGAACTGTCTCCCTTTGCAACAAAGGACAAAACACTATTAAATACCTTTTCCTCTGAAAGTATGCTTCTCCCCTGACATTTATGTTATTTGGGATGGATTTAAATCTGGGAAAACATTTTATATCTCGGACCTCCAGATCTGTTATCTTAAAATGAGAGGACAGGAATCTAATTACAGATGTCCTGCAACTGTTGGTGCTTAGAAAATGTTTCTCCAAGCTTATGTTTCTATTTCTCCCACTACATTTTCCTCAACTTTTCAACTGCTTAAAATTTCCATAATGGCAACTGTTTGAGTTGGAGACTGGTTTTTGGAGACAGTTTTGAAATCTGATTTTTCAGTCTCGAAACTTTACAAGCTCCATTTTTGATTAATTCCTGGTCTGCTGCCTCCTATTTACAGTCATGGGAGTTACAGAAAGGTATGCAACACTATGCAGTTCAGCAGCAAGAGACATTCCTATAAGTCCTGCTCTTTTGACCCCAAAACATTGTCCTTTTTAGTGGAGCAAAAATAAACCAGTTTTTTTTTCTAGTTCTGAGATTCAGCATTCCCAGGAAGAAGAACATAGACTTGAATGTTGACCTGTCTTCTAGTTATGTCAGAGTTCAGATTTTTAAAAAATAATCATGGCTTGGTGTTTCTTCAAGGAGAAAGCATGATTTAAAAACCCATTATATTTCATATTGCTGAAGTACCTGCATCAGAGAGCTGAATCCTGTTGCCTGTAGCAACGCCAAACTGCAGTAAGAACTCAACAATGCAATATTTTAAAACGATATGGCCAGCTAAGAAGAAAAGGGGATTCCCAAAAAGCACTTTAAATGAATAACATAATTACATTCCATCCAAATATTTCAGTACTTAAAACAGAGTGCAGAAATCAATAGTGTGGTTTGTTAGTTTGGCTAGTAACTTAGAAAAACAAACAAACAAACAAATCTACATATACACACATGCACACACACACACACACACACACACACAGAGTCTTCTTCCTCTTTTTCCTTCCTGTGGTATGTAGGATCTGATTCATATTTCCGTGAAATCAAAAATGGGAAGGTTACCATTTCTTAAAGAACAACATTTTTAAAAAGAAAAACTTATTAAAAGACATGTTAAAATATTGCAGGATAAGATTGAAATTAGTGTTGTCTTTCAACTCTAATTCTGAAGCATCTCAATTTAGTGATATGCAAAAAGTAGGATTAATTGCTTTCATTATCAATAATGTAATTTTAAACATAAGCCAATACACATTTTTACCATTTTGATAAATCTACTGGGGGCCTTTGTCAAGCAAGATTTTGGCCCAATTCTAATATAGCCTGAAAACTGAATTTTATTCATTAAGACTGAACAAACAGACATCATGATCCAAGGCAGACTTCATCAACCTGGACAACTAATGGTCAGGTCCTAACTGAAGTAGATGATTTCAAAGACCAGGAATAGATTATATAGGCTAAGAAGTGATGATAACTGAGTTTGGGAATGAGTAGTTAAAGCAGAGGTGTCAAACTTGATTTCTTGAGGGTCACATCAGGGTTGTGATTAACCTCAGGTGGCCGGGGTGGGCGTGGCCATGATGGGTGTGGCCAGCTCGATGTCACTTGTGTCATGGGCACCTGTGGTGGCCTGAACACTCTGCCAGCAAAAATGGATTTCCGAGCTCCATTTTCACTGGCAGAAGCACCGTGGGCCAGTCCTTCACTATTCCCAGGGCTGCCCTGTGGGCTAGATCTAACCACCCCATGGGCTGGATCTGGCCCCTGGGCCTTGAGTTTGACACCCCTGAGTTTAAGGAATATTTGTTTAGGTAGTGGTGGATTAGCTTACAGTATATAACTGATAATAAAGTCTGGAAGACAGTGCTTGCCTATCAGCTGGATTTGTAAAGGTGGAAGGAAAGGAAGGAAAGGGAAATAGAGATGTCCTGAATGCTCTAAAGAAGTGTTTTTCAAACTTGGCAACTTTAAGATGTGTGGTCTTCAGTTTAGTTGCCAAGTTTGAAAAACACTACTCTAGACTGGAGCAAAGGCACTTGAACAGATATATCATCTCACAGCTTAACAGTGAGGAGCTTACATACTTTACCTTGGAAAATTAGACAGAAAAGGTACTTTCGTTTCTATCCAAGGCACAGTCTCATTTTGACTGATGATCCCCATCAATGGGTTCATGTGTATCACATGATGTAGCCTGAGTGTTTAATATATGATACAGCTAATCTATTCATGCAACATTCAACCTTCATTCTGAAAAGATTTCCAGCCTTAGTGACATGGATCCAGTTATAACTCTTTAAACTTTTTAAAAATAATTCTTGATTATTTTGGTTGCATATTTATTTAATAAATTTTTATGGATTCCCATCTTAGTGGGGCAGCACACTGGGCAGCATACAATCAAGAATTAAAAACAATGTTAGAACTGTTAAAATGCTCTAAAGAATAAATAAAAGCAGTCAGGTTGCTTACCTCTGACCTTGTCAGAATTAGTGCTCACTACTTCTCCATCTCCTACTATAATTTAATTCCAGTTTTCATTTTTAAAAAGTGCTGATGGTATCTTGAATAATGTTTTCCCAATAGGATTAAATGTTGCTTTCCGAATATTTGCTCTCTTAAATTGTATATGCACGTGCTAACTAAAATCCAATTTAGGTTTTGTTTAAGTAAATTTAGCCAAGAAATATGAATACATCTATTAAATGAAGGACAGAAATATTTCTAATTATTCATGTTCTGTTTCAACTTTGGAGTGATCATTCTGACCTCAGTGGAAATGTTCTGCTATCAGAAAGAACAGCTCCAATTTCATGAAGCTCCAGCCTTTAAAACAATTACTAGGATATCTTATTTCGTCTTTAAAGTGTTTTGCGTAATTCTGATATTTTTGTAATATCAAGTTTGGTGCTCTCATTCTATCTGGTATGTGGTAAAATTATTTACATAATTAAGATTAATAAAATATTCAGAACAATCTAAGGAATTGCATTTTTGTGAAATCATATTATAACATTGTTCTATGAATCTATGAGATTAATTGTAGTACAGAATTAACTATCTGCTATATTTTTCAATTCCCCTCATGTTGTCATTGGGAATTCTCATAGCATTTGAGAATGACAATTCTCATTCAGCCTGATGAAAGAGAATTTGGCTTTTGAAATTTATTTCAAAGAAAAAATAATTTTAACAAACTCACATGGCAGAAGAGTGATGTTTCGGTTCTTTGTTAGTTACAAGGTGGCCAAGAGATGAGAGTTAATGTTCTACTTATGTACAAACAGCTGCCTTAATAATCTTCAGATCTGGCTTTCTAGACTTAAATGAATTGTAAAGAGGGAATTCCTCCCTTATGTATTTCTCACCATGGAAGAATAGACAACCCAGACTTTGAAGGGAAAGAAAGATGCCTAATAAAATATAACATCTGACCAGCACTATCCTTCCAGAGAAACTGATAAAAAGTAATTCTAAAGTATGTTCAAAGTAAGATTTAAAACAAAAACAGAGACTTCCTTTTCAGAATAAGTCTTTGAGAAATGATACCTTATTATGAAACAACATTAGCTTAATCCTTACAAGTCTTTGTAGATCCCAATTTGTTTATATCAATTCATTAAAAAGAAAAAGATTTTCCTGTCCAGTAGTGTCTGACTCTATGGGGCAGTGCTCATCTCTGTTTCTTAGCTGAGGGAGCCAGGGTTGTCTGAAGACATTTCCAATGCATTACCATGTTATAAAATTTGTCAGTGTCTCCTTTCTCCAATAGAGAGGTTTTCATACGAAGAAAGCTTCCTCTAATGGTCATTACTATCTAAATAAATACATAGCTAACAACTAAAAATTGGACATTTATTTAAGCAATATAATGCTTTGACATGTTTTTGAATTGGTGGTCCAGTTCAGAACAGCCAAAACCATTGTAGGAAAAGATATGCAGGACAAGACTCCTTCAGATGTACCAGATCAATTTATGGGATTTTTTTAGTGGATAAAATTACTCATATCAACTTTGGGTTGATTGGTTGGTGAAACCAGAGGAAAGAATGTTATATAATTCTCTGTCTGTAGATTCAGGGTTGCCTTCCCCACTTCCAATGGAGTTGATCTATGTGTCATGCCCCTGTCAGAATCTGATTCCGAGGGGGAGGCCAAGCAGCTGACAGGNNNNGGGAGTGTGGCTCCATTGGCTGGGGGAGGAACTGGGGGAGGGCAAAGTCNNNGGGCAAAGGCCGGCTGGGCAGAGCAGGAGAGAGGTAGAGCAAGGAAGAGGGAATTCAGAGGAAGACCCAGGCCCACCCCCTCTTATCTTAGGGCATGCAGGAAGGAATGGAGAATGGAACAATGTGAGTTGAGTGGCTTATGGGGGAGGAAAGGGCCCTGATTCCCTTCATTAGCTGCAGCTGGGAACACGATGTTTAAAAAGGGAAGCTGCGCACAGCAAAGTTGTTGGGAGAAAATCATGAATTATCTGGCATTGTTGAGGCTTATCTGGGTTCCTGGCGTCTTCCCAACTGTGTGCGTTTTGCTGGGCTTTCAAGTCTGCAATTCCTTCTCCTGCCCTGTCAAGTTAATTACATGATTTGTGTGGATTTTTATTTTCAGTTTGTATGTATTTTGTTTTCGGCCTGCATTTCCTCCACTTAAAGACTGTTCTTGGGAGAATTTTTTCTCCAGCCAAAGGTAACCTGGACACTGGGGGCAAAGCTGGAGGTATTAAAGAGATATTTCTTGCTTATTTGACTGTGTTGCTTTTGTGTCATTGCCCGGGTCATCACACTATGTGTATTTTGGTTCCTTAGTATGGAATGGTTGGATCCAGGAATCAGTCAACAATCTTCTTCCAAACTATGTATTGCTGTCAGTCTTACTAGGTAGGCCAGAGAGAAAACACAACTAGATAAATAAATCTTATGTATTATAAAACTACATTAACTTATTTATTATAAAGCTATATTGACTGAATCTTGCAAGCCAAAATAAAAATCAATAAAATTAAATCTGAAAGTACAATTCTCCCACAGTCTCCTTTACAGCCCAAAAAAACTAGGAAAGACCCCTTCTGGGCCTCTTGCTCTGCCAACTATCCAGTATACACAGATACTATCCAGGTGCAGATTATGCTTTCTCTTATCTGACCATTTCCTAAGCAGCATCTATTCACCTTGTTTCCCAAGTTATTTCTCATATACCATTACAATTGCTATCTGCCTTGAAGGGGACGATATTGCATCTTTCTTCTGAAGAAGCAGTTTATTGACCTGAATATATTTAATAGGTATTCTCAGTCTCCAACCTACTGTTCTTAAGAAAAATTGTAGAAAAGGTAATGACAAACTAGTTACAGAACATAATAACGGAAACAGATTATTAGATTATCTAGTTTAGTCATGGGACAGATTATCTAGTTGAGTCATGGGACAGAAATGAAACAATCTGGGACAAAATGCCCTTTAATATTGTAGAAGGCTTAGATGATCACCGACACCTTAGTAAGCATCAAGTGGGCAGGGAGAGACTCCCAGCCTTCTTCAAAAATTGTAAAGTCCACTAGCTGATTAGAGCCCATGTTATGTTATGTAAATATGTGTAAGGCAAATGAGTAGCTCTAAGGAAAATGAAAATATTAGAATGAACTAGGAATAAAAATGTGGCACATTCCCTGCTAGAAGGCAGGCAGACAGATATATTTCATTTCACTTGGTTGGAAAGTACCTGCAAAAATGCAATTACAGCCCAAGTTCTAGTCTAATAGAGCCTTCTGTGTGAGTACTCTGTCCCTTCATAAGTTCAAATAGGTTTGATGTTGTTCTTAGTTTCCAAGGCCTGCAAACTTCAATAGTAATCTGAAACTGTGCTTCAGTGTTAGATACTTTTTACTTTTTAAAAAAGTATCTTCCATCCTTGGCAGCACTTTAGAAGAGAACTTTAATATTGCCTTTGATGTTGCAGATTGTTGGGTGATTGAAAACTGCCCCCTTCAAAGATTTCTTGTGTATTTTCCATCAGAGAAGCCTGCAGACTCTAATAGCATTCTGAAGATCAGGCTGTGCTTGCATGTTAGATATTTTCTATTTCTTTTTTTTTATGTACCCTGGAAAATCCTTGAAAAGTGAACTTTAGTTTTCCTTTGAAGCTACAGATTGTTGGGTTTCTGAAAATTGCTCTTCTTCTAAGTTTTCTCCCATGCTTTCCATTTGATACTAACACTGAACTGTAACTACTGAGTTTGATCTTTGATGAAAGGAAGGCGTTTTGTCTCTTGGTATAATTTTACCAATATCTCTATATGCAGCATGCACATACACACACTTAAGCTCCCCTAACTTCTAACTTTGTTCACCTGGTTCATTTATTGATGTCAAATTTCAGTGAGATGTTCATCAACAGATTAATTTTGTAACTTCAGGTGCTTCAGACTGATGAGACAATCAATTAAACTTATTCCAATTAGGAATGGAAAAACTATTAGTTTGACTTCATGTGGATTGGACATGACTTTAGTTTTGCATAATAAGCAACTGACTTGTTCTTCATTAGTGTCAGAATGGTTGTGTCTTAAATACTGTTCAAACAATTACACAAAGAGGAGTCTCTGTAAATACCAGCTTTTTCCTCCTTTCTGTATTATCTATCTTGGTCTGAACCAAGATAGATAGATCAATACTTGGTAGAAGTATTGATACAGATATCAATATTTTTTTAAAAAAGCAGCATCCAAGTTGTGTGGATAAAAATTGGGTGGATGATTTATCCAAATTTCTTCAGAAGAAATGAAAGTGTTCCAACATCTCTTAAAATCTATTAATATTAATTGAAGTATTGGAGGACAGGAAGTCTACTATCTATTGGAAATAATATTGTGCACTGAAATACAGAACATTCTTAATCCAAATTTTGAATACAAAATTATCACATTCCATCAAAAAGATTTTTGTCTCCATTGAAATCATTTTCAGAGCAAATTCTCTTTCATCAAAGAGAATGAGAAATTGCTAAGAAAAAAATGCAGGAGAATTTCATCAAAGGATACTGTTTGGAATAAATTTGGAAGTAATCTCATAGGTCATCTGATCCAACTGTTTGCTGAATACACAATGTGCTAAAGAATTTGAGGCTGATAGTTATCCAACCTCTACTTGAATATTCCAATGAACAATATAATATACCACACACAAGGTGACTACATCACTGAGTGAAAACCTTTACCATCAGGAAAGTTCCCCTAATATTTAAATTGAATCTATGTTTTCTTTAATTTCAGCACATTTGTTCTGGTCCTTTCTACTAGGGCAATAGAGAACAACTTAACTCCCTCCTTTGTATGAACATCCTTTAAATATCTGAACACTGCTGTCACATATTCCCCCATCTCCTCAGTCTTTTCCACAGGCTAAACAAAGAGTTCTTTTAATTATTCCTCATAGGATTTAGATTCCATCTTGGTAGCCCTCTTTCAAACTCATTGACATTGAGTTTGCATTGCAGACTTGGTTTCAAAGGCAAACTTTTAGTAGTAGAGAGAATTCTGTATGTCATGGGCTATATTTCTTTGATAATGAGGCAATGAGAGTACAGACAGGTATTTTGCGGAGAACACTGGAGGTTGGTTTGATAATTTTGGGATTAGAAAATTTTACACAAATCATATTGCAGTTGTGTAGTTATTATTTTTGATACATAGAATATATTTCAACGTGGATTTTATTAAAAAACAACAACCTGTATTACATTTGGTAGGGTTTTTTTGGCACATTAATCCTGTTGGTATCAAGCAATGCTGGCAATATCGCTTAACAAATGAAACATAGAGCTGGAAAAGGCCATTGAATCACACCTTGTTTGCTGTAGGAATCCAAATTAAAGCTTTGCAGACAGATGACTGTGTATAATCCCACAATCTCTCTGAGTAATTGGTTCCAATGCTGCACTGTCTGAGGCTCCCCCCCTTAATATTAAATCAGAATCTGTCTTCCTGTAACTTAAATCCATTATTCCATTATACCTGCACTTTTTGAATTAGAGATAACTGTTCTTAACCTTCTTTTTTTATTTAAGAGTACAGACCTGGACACAATACTCAAGATAGCAGAAAAAAATTGTTCTCTCAATTTTGAAATTATATTTCTGTTAATGGAGCCCAAACTGAATTTTCTTCTTTTGAGTCACGTTGCTTTGCAGGTCCATAGAATCAAGCATAACTGCAAGATGATGATGATAATGTTGTTTCCAAATAATATTGAATGTATATGTGTGTGTGTGTGTGTGTGTG
>AZIM01002767.1:28515-45477 GCA_000516915.1 Ophiophagus hannah | reverse complement strand
TCTCCTTAGTTCTAGATTGCTTCTCTCCTCGATTAGTTTCCATCCATTGGCTCTTGTAAAACTCCTGTAGAGGAAAAGGTGAAATGCCTTAATATTATGAAACTAGTGATATTGTGCTGTAACTGGGAATGGCGGGAAATCATACTGAATATTTTTAATAATTCAAAACAATTGTGTGACAAGAACCTGTCAACATTTAAATTGACTAGGGTATTCTCAGTAATTTAACAGTTCAGGTAGTCTTTGATTTATGACCATCACAATAACGCTCTTGCTATTACCTAGTGTTGGTGATAGCTTTTAATAATTGAATTCTATTTATTAAGTCTGAAATAACCCCCACACACACCTGCTGGCAGCAGCATGGCATTTTTTTGTACCTACATGTAGATGAATTGATGGATCTAATCACAGTGCAGAAGAATCATGAAATCCAAATATAATTAACTTAGCTTAGATTCAAAGTTATGATCCAAGAGTAAATCAGGACATGTTGATTTTTTGATACCAGACATCTCAATTCCATAAGCAGGACCCAGCTGAATTGGCAGCTAAATTTTATTTTACCAAACCTTATGGTTGAAATTTTCTCTTTCTCCACTTTCAATGAAATGTCTTTATTTAGGAGGTCTTAGAACAGGTTGCAAGGCATACATAGACCAGTTGTCCGGAAAAGAGAAACAGATGGATTTTTAAAATAGCTAGGTAACTACTTTTGATGTATCTCCCAATTTCTACCACTGTGAGAAGTGTCTTGCTGTACCAAATATTAAGGTTGGCATGGCTGTATGAATGAACTGTTGTTGGCATTGCTATTACTGAAGTCATACACTGAAATGGTTTCTCATTGAGAAATTTCATGTGTTACATGAGAACATATTCCAGACTCTTTGGAAGGACAACAGATTTTTCTAGAGAGATGGCTAACTGAATCACTCATATCGCACTGGATATTTTTAATTTCCACCAAATATCCCTTAATTTATCCCCAAACCCACTCACCAAAGGATGACTTAAAAACAAGTATGTGACATATGCACTGTCCCATTGAAGATATTCTGCAGAAGAGGAGATCAACAGCATGCCTGCAGTGTTTAATTATTCTTATTTATTAGAAATAATTTGTCATCATTTGGAAGCAATTATGTTATTTCTCTACATGTTTAATACTTTTTAATGCACAAAATGAAAAAAGAAACCCTCAAGCTAATAAATATAGTTTGATGTCTGGAAATTGTCCAGTTTTACATAACCTTAGTCATTCCATTGCTTTTTTCCCCCTAACACAGCCATTCCTTAATTTTGTGCTTGCTTTCTTTGTGAGGGAGATAATAAAGAATTTCAAAGCCGGTCATTTTCTTCCTGAAAGACAAACAGAACAGTAGAGATTTCAAATGCTATGCAGAATACTTGCTAGAAGGACATTGCTGATTTAGGCAAGCTCATCATTTATAGAGCACATTGCAGTGCAAACAACAATATTCACCCAAAAAAGATTTTAAAACTTAATTGTGTCTTTATAAGCTTTTTTTGGTAAGTTTTTATTCCTTATGACTTCCCCCATTTTCTGAGATTTCTTTTTTTTAATTTAACTATACAAATGATTGGAAAAAAATATCAGATGCACCCAAATAATTTATAGTGGACAAAGGAAGAGTATATGTAATTAGTGCAGCAAACTGGAAAACCCTGCAACAATTATATGTTATAGTTAGTAGAGAGATGTTTGCTTAATAAATGTTCACCTGTGATACCTTAGAATTGATAGCTATAAAATTTGTTAGAATGAAGAGTTAGCCAAAGAAAGATTTGTAAGCAAAAATTGTAAATGCTTTGTTAAATGGAGATGAAGCACGGAAAAGGTAATTTAAGGCAGTAATGTAATGATTTGAAAGATCAAAAGATATTTCTTGTAGCTTGTTAGAGAAGTAGCATGGGGTTATGCAGGAACATCCTTTACTGTTGGAACTAATGAAGAACATCCTTCCACAATTGCTTGGTGGCTAACATGTAACACTAAACCAGTTAAAAACATACAATGTTTGTGCTTATATATTATGATAATCCAAAATCCAACAGATGATTTCACATTTTAACACAAGTCTATTTCACCTTGTCTTAATTTAAATTAATAAACAAAACACCAGGTTTTTTAAAAGATTATAGAGTATGTGGCTATGTGTGTGTTCTGTTCTCTGTGTTCAATTGTTAAGTTTATTTTATTTATTTTATTTTATTTTTATTTTTATTGGACTTGTATGCCACCCTATCTCCCAAAGGGGCTCTATTATATAGGAATAGGAATATAAGAATATTCTTTATTGGCCATGTATGATTAGACACACAAGGAATTTATCTCCAGTGCATAAGCTCTCAGTGTACATATAAACAACAAAGTGGTAAGTCATAGATTATAAATCAGATACAATCATAAATCATAAGATACAAACAAGTGATACAGTAAATCATAGGATACCAAATAAGAGAAGGTAGTAGAAAAGATGAGAAGGTGAGTAGATGAGAAAGATGATAAGGATAATAGCAATACAGCCCTACTACTGGGTAAGTATCTTACACACAAACACACACTCACTTTTATTTTACATTATCTTCAGAGAGAGAACAAATAAAAGGTAGAACACTACAAGAACAGGGCAAGATCTCAGGAAGTTCTTGTGCAGTCAAAAAGCTTACAGGATAACCATTGGTTTTTGTGGGTAAATTTTGATAATACACCAAATGTTAGGTTACCATATTATGTCTGCTGCCTGGAAGTTTCAGGGGAAAATCTGGCTGTGAAGAAGTGACCAGGGTAAGCAAATCTGATATCAGTGAGATATATTGGAGTGTTGGCTGGTTATGAAATGTAGCTGTTAGCATGGATTGCTATAACACTCAGATTATAAAAAGGGATTGAATGCAGTCAAGGAACAGCCAAAGCTCCCTTGCCTTAGTTATTTCTTTTTAATGATGACTTGGATGGCACAATTTGGACAAAACAGAGAAGAGAAATTATATATTAAGCCTCCCTTATGAATATTCTACAAGAGTCAAGTACCAGCTGAATGAGCCTGTCATTGGGCACTTGGTACTTATAACAAATTTAATCCCTCATAGAGGCAAGGAGAGTAAGCCTTTGGGACTTAAGAGGGGAAATATAATTAGATTGCTATAGATCTGCATTCTTGAATAACTATGGAGCTATGAGAGATGGAGCTATGAGAGATGTATTCCTCTGGGCTGTCTTTGCTCTGGTTTGGTTTTGCTACTAGCCAGACAGATGGTGTTGTTATATTCTCCTTAGGGAGAAAAAAATCATATGAAAGTTATTGTTTATTGCATACACAAAGTATTCTTTATTCTATCATATAAGTTATGATAATAATGCAAATCTTGGAGTAATCTCACCAATGAATATAACTGTATCTTATGCAGTCAATCAGGAGTTTTAAAATAATGCATTGGGCTATCTAAGCATGCTGATGGGCCAGTGGTTCAAATTACTACTGATTTTATTGCTGCTGTTATTGGTTAGATTTATGGTTCTCTCTCTAAGTTTCAGGGAAAATAAAAAAATTCCTGCAGTCATTTTTTTCTTACACAGATCTCTGTGAAACAGTTATTCTTTTAAAGCTGTTTTTCCTGTGAATGCTCACATAGAAAACTAGTATTTATTGTAAGAATATCTGCGAGTTTGCCTCTAGAATAAGAGTGAATTTGCAATAGTTGTTTTAAATCGGAACACAATTTTATTCTAATCTGAGAACTGGAGTGGAAGGAAAAAGAAGAAGAAAAAGTCATAACAATTAAATATATGTTAGACATAAGTGCATGAAGTCAAGGGAAAGTATAATTACAAAATCTTGCTGAAAATAAAGCATAAAATATTTCCGCCACAACTTCCATCAATTTTTAAAAGTTTTCCATTATTTGTTGCTTTTTCATAAAAGTAAAAATCTTTGTGGGGAACTTACAAATGTTAAAATTAGCACAATGTTCTTGTTCAACAGATGTGTGACTGAGCAATAATATTCACTAATTTGTTTCACTTTCTCTGTTCCTGTAACTTCATATCAGACTCACGTTTTTATGTTGAATAACTATTGAAGTTAATAACAACAACATGCTATCATTTAGTGTCACTTTAGAATAGATTGAGCCTGGACAATCTATAGCAGAGGTGTCAAACTCACAGGCCATGGGCCAGATGTGACATGCCCTGGCCACTCCCATCCCTGTTTTAACAAAGTGGAAAAAAGTCATGCTACGTCATATGACAACAATGTGACACTGCAAGTTTCACATCTGTGATCTATAGCATCCATAATTGATTGATTAACAACTTTTTACAACAGCCCATCTACCCACAGAAAGTCTGGGTGGCAAACAGAAATAAAATCATATTGCCAAATTCTAACCCCCTACTACTGAAAAAGTTGATGGAGACTGCAGCTGTAGTTTAGTGTCTTATGTAAGCTGTAGCTTACCAACTCTTAGAGAAGAGCATAGACTGTTGATATATCTTCTATTTTAGCTATATACCAAGTGAATCTGGCCATATTCTCATGGTGTTTCTTTTAAAACTGCTTGAAATAATTGTTGTTTAACTTGCATGATTGTGTGTCTGATGGTGGGCGGGGGTTGAGATTGAGACACACATGCACACACACACACACACACAATGAGAATGAAAGAGAGAGAGAGAAATTACAAAGAAAGGAATGAATCTAATTTTAAAATACTTCATCTATGAAAATAAGTCAGCATGATAGAAATTAGAATGCAATGCTATACATTTCTTATTTTTTAGTCTTTTTTGATATACGCCTAAGGCCTGTTTTCACTTTTTAAAAATTATAATAAACAGTGAAAATATGACTAAAGCATCAGCTGTATCCCTATGCATACCATATTGGTTTGGATATATTTCTCAGGTAATGTCAGATGTTTTAGAAAACAGGTAGCAGTTAGTTATTCATCCTGCCAACTATCCTAACTATAGCATTATATTTACGAGGCTAGTAGCCTTCCGGGGGCTTACCGAAATTTAACAGAACTGCTCAGTTGAAGCTGACAAAGATCAGGCAAAGATACAATAACAAGATGGATCATATATAATCAAAGTATAGCACTTTGGGGAGAATCTGTGTGTCCTTATATCAGTATAACAGCTTCAAGTTTATTTAAATAAATATCTCCCAACAAGATCCTGTCAAGGAATTCAATATCAGATTTTTTTTTTGTTTCCCAGCATCCCAAATGATGAATAAACTTGCTCTGAGAAGGTTAGCTCTAATTGTAAAGGATTCTCTGCAGTTACAAATGGTCAGATCTATTTGATTTGCTTATGATACATAACAGTGTTAAAAAAAGGAAATGGGTGACAAAGACAAAGATTAAAGTGTTTTGCTTTTTAGAAACATAGTATTTTATTTAGAAAGAAAAAATCATTTTACTATTTCTGGCAAGTGATGATAAAAAAGAATTGATTTTCACAGCCATGTACCTATATAGCCCTACTAGTCTCTCTATTATAAGAAGAATCAGTAAAGGCAGCCAGTGACAGCTGAGCAGACAGGAAGGCCAACGTTAAGGTTGATCTTAGAAAGATGGCCTAGAACAGTGGTGGGTTTCAAAAAGTTTTCCTACCAGTTCGGTGCGAGCATGCAGCTTTGCACGCATACAGCATTTGCAACTCACCTTCTGCTGCAAGCCCTGTGTGTAAAACAGCTGCTGTGCAGCAATTGGATGTGCCGCGTGGAGCAGTTGAGGTTGAAAAGCAGGAAATAAAGCTCAGTATAGAACCTGGGCAGGTGGGAGGACCCAGCAGCTGATCATCAGAGTGAACCAGTTCACTCACAGATGATTGTCAGAGAGACCGGTTCTGGCCTAGAAGCAAAATGTCAACTATTGAAACAAGTCACATTTGCTGAGCTGAATGAGCTTAAAGGATTAAAGAATGGTGCTTTAAAGTAAATGGGGTAAAGAAAAAGATAGAGGTTCAAAAGAGATATAGAGAAAAAAGATAGATAATTAAGAGAAATGTGGCTTGGTTTACAATCTTGATTACTTCATGGTCCCAAAATCCCAAGAATGAGAGATCTGGTAAACTATACTGATAGTCCTTGTTTAATGACTGCCCTGCTGACCAGCTGTTTGAAGTTACAACAGTGCTTAAAAAGTAACTTGACAACCACTCATTGCTTTTATGACTCTTGTAATCATGTGATTGAGATTC
This sequence comes from Ophiophagus hannah, assembly GCA_000516915.1. Lineage (NCBI taxonomy): Eukaryota > Metazoa > Chordata > Lepidosauria > Squamata > Elapidae > Ophiophagus > Ophiophagus hannah. The sequence continues at coordinate 39,239 of AZIM01002767.1, read as the reverse complement.
AAGTGCTTTACAGCTGGTGGGTATTTACTACCTCATTGGAGTGTACTGCAGTCATGTGATTGCCATTTGCATACTTCACAATTGGCTTCTGGGAACTTAAGTCAATTGAGAAGCCAGCAGTAATGTTGCAAGCTGTTATGCTCATGTGATGTCTTACTTAATGATTGTGACTCCCTTAATTACTGCAGAAATAAGGTTATAAGTCTTTTACAGTCATATGATGTCTCGCTTGACAATCATGCATTTAGCAATGGAGCTACTGGTCCCAACTGTAGTTGGTAAGCAAGAGCTATAGTTTCTTCCTTATAAATTGTGATTTTCAGAGAGTAGCCATATATTGAATTTGTTTTCATAGGTAATTAACCAACTGATTTTGAGGTGGTGAAACTTCCAACAGGTTTACATATTTAGTACCCCTAGCTAGCAGCTGTAAGTGCTTAGATCTCCTTAGAAATGAATTGCTTTCTATATGATGCTAAAATTCTGGGAGGGTGGAAGGGGAAAGAAGAATGGAATAAATTTACTCTTTTCTTCTTGATTATCTGGAATGTTAAGTGTATGGCAAATTCAGTTGGCAATAGAATAGAACTTAGAACAGAAAATTCTTTATTGGCCAAGTGTAATTGAAAAATCAAGGAATTTGTCTCCAGTGCATAAACTCTCAGTGTACATATATAATAACAATAAAACAATAAAAGTAATATAATACACTGATAGTAGAATGTAATAGGAAAGATGAGAAAGATAATAGTACAGTCCTACTACATGGGTAAATATCCATTAGACATAAGACAATGCTGTGGGAATCAGCGGAGTTCAGAATTTCATGAAGAAGTTCAGAAGGACATGAAAATAAGGAAAGTCTTGCTGAAATGGCTGGAGGCCCATCTGTTTATGTCAGCAGTGGGCAAGTAGATTCATCTAGGAAGCTCACAATCAAGACATGAGTTTCAATCTTCTTTTTCTGATACTCTTGTCACCTGGTATTTAAATTATGCTACCTATGACTAAGTAGCATGCTTCCACAAAGACTATAGCAATTAGCTTCAACATTTTTGAATATGTCTACTGTTCTTTCAGAATGATTCTACCTGCAGTATTGCAATAATGTAGAATGGAATTAGAGCATAAGGTTTTGTGGAATGAGAAAAGATACCATCCATGTGGCATTCAAACTTGGTGGTCATCAATTGGGGACATTTCCCCTGAGCATCCAGTCAATCTGTTTAAGGAGACAATTCTTCCCTGATCTTGAATGCATTTCTACACTGATTGTAAATACTACCTGAATTTTCTTTCAGTTTCAATTACTCTTGCATGTACTCAGATACTGCCAGTTTATAAAGGCTTTGATGATGCCAGGATTTCTGAATGTGATGCTAATGAATTGAAGTTGGCAAGTGCAAAAGAACTGTTCATTTCCAACAAAATTGGGAAAGAGGAAGTACCTTGGTTGTGTAGCTATAGTAGCTTAATATTTAATAAACAAAAGTGATGAGAGAACTGTCACGTATGCTCTCCAACATGGAAGCTCTAAACTATATAATATTATAATATGCAACTACAAATCATTCCATGAACTATTTTAACCTTCCTTAGGTATTACATCAATATAATATTGGGAACAGCTAACTTTCTTCCATCTGTAATGCTATCACATGTCCAATATCTACTGGGAAGTCTAACATCTGAACCATGCAGCAAAAGTCTATAGTTGATAATCCTGATCTGTCATAATTGAAATAGATTGTAGGTGATGTAGGGAATGGTTTTGAAGGACAGGAAGAAGAACCACTACCAATGGTCAGACAAGATGGGCTTGAGCTCAGTAATTTGTGAAAAAGTCTTAGACAAGCCCCTCCCTTGTTCATAGAAAGATAAAGTGAAGGATGGAGGAAGCACATTTATACTTCCAAGATTCTGTTACAATAAAAGTTAGTCCTGACCTATGTAACACTAGTTTCTTAGCCTGGTTTGTCTCGTTGGACTGATGTAGAGATGAAAAAAGGAATTAACTGGGCCTGTCTCTATTGCAGTGTACAATTACCATTGTACTTGAATGAAGTACAATTGTTAGAGCCATTCCCAGACCAATATATTTAGTTTAGAACTGCTCTGATTTCTTCATCTTTACCTTTAAATTGGCTCAAGAAGACCTGTGAAAATTCAGTTGTATTGAAAATATATTTGGGGAACAAATAGATTTTTGGATCTTTGTTACCACTTGTCTTATTTCAGTTCTGAGAACTATCAATCAGAACAAATCTGGGGATTAAGGTCTCGTTGTGTTTTTCCTTGCAAATAACTACACTCTGAACTGTTGTGTGATTAACTGAAAAAGAAATGAATTTGAAAATGATCCTGGGAAGACTTCAGAATAGTTGTTTGAAGTATAACTTTACTCTGAAGAACTGGAGCTCTTCTCATGAAGAGCCTTCCTGATGGTAATTGCCCCAAGTACAAAAGACAAATTGGTGCTCACAGCAGACAAGAGTGTGCTTTCTAATTGCCTTTTGCAAGAATGATCAACCATAATTTCTTGTTACTGCCATCTCAGCCTTGTCTTGCAGGCAGGGAAGATTTCATTTTCCAGCCAAGTCCAGAATGTTTTGATAAAGGTAACAGTTCCACCATATATAGTTCAAAATATTGTGCCAACTTTATATTATCATAGCTTCCTTGAGAATTTCCAACCAATAGAAGTTTGTCAAGGAAACATAATGCATAATCCCTTAAAAAGACCTTGGCTGTGCTTGCCTTTTGAATTGACTAGACTGATATACTTAAGACTGACAAATCTACTAGTGTTAGAAAAGCGTTTGTAACAAAGCACAATGGAAGCCCTTAATCCCTTTGAGCGTTTTTGCCTATAGCTTTTCCTTTCTTCAGATATGCAGCTGTTTGAAACACAGAGCTCTTAATCGAAAGCAAACTTCCAGTAAAACTAAATTAGAGTGACTGGGATTTGTAGTTGCTAGAAAAAAGTCTGGGTGCCTAGACAGCTTTATTGATGTGTTGTCAAGATGTGCAGAGAAGAAATCTTAACAGGGGCAACCGGGATATGTTCCTTGTGTTTATTGATCTGCAGTCTTCTATAGGAAGGAAATGGTCATGTTTATTTTTGAAGTCGGATTTTATGGAGTGGAGGGGGCAGTTAAAATTTCTCCCAGAACAAATATCTGAATTTCATTCCCAAAGCTATTCTGTTCAGCTACTCTTATCTACTAATATCCTACTCATCCATGCAGAATCTTCTCAGAGGCTCAAATAACTTTGAAGCTTCAAGAAACAAAGAAGGATCTTGTGACTTCTGTAACTGTTCGAATTGCTGTTGACTATGTGATATGATGCATAAGAATTTTAAGATTTCTTATGTTATGAAAGTATGGAAATTCTGCTCATATAATGTATCTGTCACTTGGGGCTCTCTCCTAGCATCTAAAGGTATAATGTTTACTGTATAGGCAAAAACTAACCATATTGTGTATATGCTTATAAAGGTTATTGAATAGTTTTATATGAATCTGCAAAAATATAGTCTGAATATTTAGAATGCAAACAGAACCATGCTAATTCATAAATTTAAAGCACCTTTATAATACAACTTTTCAATACAATGAAAAATGTATCAAATAATTGAACTTTATTATTTTTATGCCTCCCTTTGGCAGGGAAATTTATCTTTGTTAAAAACAACAACTTCTGTTGTTGAAATAGAGAGAAATATATAGAAATGCAAAGTCAAGAGTCTTAAATTTTGAACAGATTATATTAAAATGATGAATAACAATTAAAATGAACCTTTCTTGGCCTCAGGTACTGTATAATATTTTTTTTAGCAAGATGTTAATGCATTTCAAATGATGAAGCTCTAGAAGCAATGAAGAGGTTATAGGAGCAGAGATTAACAGGGAGCAAAAGATTGTCTCAAGATCAACCAGAGAGTTTCATGGTTCGGTGCAAATTTGAGCCTGTATTTCAGCTTTTGTAATCCACTACATAGCCACATACAAAAGGTTAGAGCTCAACCCTCTTGTAGGTAATAAATGTTTTAAGAAGAATATTGGGTAGAAAGCTTAAGCTGCAGAAAACTTAAAGTTGTACTCTAGATAATTTTTTTTATGATGATGATGATGAAGATGATGGTGATACAGCTGCAAGGTTCTAAAAGATAGCAGGAGCACTCACAAAATGGAATACTTTTTGTTATATTATCTGTACTGTTCATACCTGATGGTTAGTAGTATTTGCTACATGTGAAGATAAACCTAAATATAATCATTTAAGCTGTAAATTACACAGCAGATCAATAATGAAAGCATGGAATTTATTTTCTCTTTTATTTAAAATGTATTTTGGACAAAAGTTTATAAAACTGGGGGATAATAAAAGAAACAATCATTTGTTCCCTAACATATATCATGAGCTATCCCAATTCCTTGCTTATTCTTGTTCTTATTCTTTAATTTGCTGCACAGATCAAAGGGTATTTTCATTTATGTTTTGCTTCATTCTTCTGCCAATTTGCTTGAATACACATTTAAAACACCATTTAAGATTTTTTTAAAAAATAATGTAGCAAGTAATCAAAAGAGTCTTCCAAGGTAATGCAGTAGTGAAATAAATAAGGTGGAAATTGATCTACGGGTTATACTCCAATCAACACTGCATGCAAATGTATTTTGTCTGGCAGCATAAAATGCAGTGAGGGTATAAAGGGTTTGCAGGTAACAAAACTCTTAACCAGTTCTTTAAGAATGATGGAAAATATGATCAACAAATGTATTAGCTGTAGCTAATAAGGTTTGAGGGCAGAGAAGGGTATGGTTGCAAATTTTGGCTTCTTTTTCACTTCCACCATTGCGGATGATCATTGGTTGTTTACATATTTTAGTGCCATCTTTGGGGCTTGGTGAAGCTAGCCTCACTGTCTTGTTTATCATGCTGAACTTTACATGTCAGAGAACTATCACAGATTGAACCTAACTCAATATTTCAAATATTGGAGACACTGTATGCCTCTCTAAAGATGGAGCCAACTCTTTCCCATGCCCACAGATTTGCTTCATCTCAAGATACAATTGAAAGAGTATCACAAACTTTCTAAAATGTTTAGGTTATGCACACTATTCAGATTGTACTTGTGAGAGTCTATAGGATTACCACTTATTTTTTACTGGTCTACTAGGGTGTTCACAAGGATGAAAGAATTAAGTGTTTTCTTCAGCATATATGAGCTCCTTGAATGAGATTGAATATAATTGTTAGCAATGTCTTTGCAATACCTTTGCTAAGTAGCAACCTGTTGAATAGAGGGACCCAGCACATTTCTCTAGAACTGCTCTATCAATTCTAGAGAAATGTGCAGATGAAAACTTCTTTAACCTTAATGGTTGCTTTGTCATCTGGTGATGAATAAATGATACTATTATAATACCTTTTCTCCAGTGATATATGTTCTTATTTATCTAGAAGACAAGCAATAACACCTATAGGTTTGCAACTATTATTGTTTAGTTTGTCAATTAAAAACTTCACTAATTTACTTTCTTTCTTACACAAATAATTTATAAGTGAGAAGAAGAAACAGCTATGTTGCATCCAGTAACTGGCTGTCCCACTTTAGCTGCAAAAATTATAATTAAATGCTTCTTGTAATGGGTTATCAGACCATTATATTGTTGTGTGGGAAGTTTGGTCCATTCCAGCTTGGTGATCTGCTTCAACTCAAAAATATGAACATTTTCTATGGAGTTTAGGCCTGGATATTGACTTACAGAACATTGCAACTTCATGCATGCTTTGTGACTTGTATGCTTCAGATCATTATAGTCCTACATGCTTCAGATTCACCTGAGGGAGATGTCTGATATTCTCCTATAAAATTATCTGATAAAAAGCAAAAGTATTATTTCCTTCCATGATGGTAAACTGCCCAGATCCTAAGACAAGAAAACATTCTGAAATCTTAATATTATAATCTCCATGCATGAAGTATGTGCAGTAATATGCAGTATTTGGTTTTCATCAGACACATCAACATGCACATAGACTGAAAACTTCCATTTCATCTTTCCACAGGACATTACTCCAGGTGTCTCAGGATGATCCATATACTTTTTGGCAAGGATGATAAATCATCTATGCTCTTATTGAATAAACATTTCATCTTGCTATTCTGACTTTGCTTATGAAATAAATGGAAATGTTCACAGTTCCATTTATCCACAATTATGATCTATCTACATATATGAAGCTTGATAACATTCAATGTAGTAGCAAACATGATAATAATTTAGTAATAGTAGTAGTAAATTTTAAAAAATCCTAAAAAAAGGCAAATACTTTTTCACAGAACAGACACACAGACAAATACTGGGAATAGTATTCTGAGAATATATTATCTTTCAATTCCTTAGCATGGACTATGTAGTTTGGAATTAAGTAGATATCAACCCTATGGATATACCATGTTTGTTTAAGAAAGATTTCCCAATTAATCAATTTGTATTATTTTTGTTGTTTGTTAAATTTAGGCAGCCACCCAAATCCATAAGATTTAAGGTGGCATATGCATTAACAATGGCAAAAGGAATTAAAGCAAGACGAGAATATGTACATCCTAAAAAAGCAATTCCACAAACAGATACAATATTGTATCAAGCTGGCAGCCACCCTAACCCAAGGGGTGGGAGAATAGCCATTTTTTAAAAAGACTTCTTAAACATCAGCATGGGAGACATATGGATTGTGGGGCATGCTGTTCCCTAGGACAGTAGAACAGAAAAAATCTGGGTGCAACAGATACCAATAGATGGATTAAATCACTAGGCTCCAGGCTTCATGTAATTTTTGCAACCACCAATTATACAAGATGAGTAGAAATCATTGTAGTTAGGCTATCCCTCAGATAATCAGGGTGTGTGACATTGAGCACCTTGCAGACCCAGTTCTTGGGTGCTACATCTCTCCCTCTCCCTCTCCCTCTCCCTCCCTCTCCCTCTGTGTGTGTGTGTGTGTNAGAGAGAGAGAGAGAGAGAGAGAATAGTTCCTTTCCTCTTATTTGTTGCTCAATTCCTCTCAACCCCCATCATTCCTCATAAAGCCATATGCTGTGAACTCAGGGGACAATTTTGATCTCATGTTGTTTTCAGTGATTTGGGGCTGGCAATTTGTGATAAACAGTGGCATTCACTAGAGTTCATCTGGTATTGCAGAGGCAATTCATGGTAGTGGAGTATCCTTTGGCTATAATCTCACAGCAATTCCACATCCTCTGAAGCCACTTTAATGGTTTGAGGAGGCACATTTGGCTATTGTAAAATTGCTTTTCAAAGTGGTCTCATACATACAGATACTTGAATTTGCATGCATTTTTTCCATCTTCAGGTGGAAATAGTAAGAAAACTAAGACAATTAAAACATAATTGAAATAAGGTAAGAGGAAGGAAGAAAAAAAAAACCTCTGTCCAGGAGAAGAAGTACCTGAATAATAACAACAACAACAACGAAGTGTTACATAAAAAATTAAAATTTCCCAAGCAGCAGGAGGAATATCTACAGAAAAGAAGACACTGTAGTTGAACTTTTGGGTACCTTTAAAGATAGCCAATCAGCATGATTTGGGAGAGATGGGTCATTTTCATCAACTTGGCTAACTATTCTGAATCCTTTTTATCAATTTTTAGGGGCTTGACTTGTAGAGATCAAAAGTCTTCAATAAAGAAGAAGGCGAAAAGACATTGCAGTCCATGGAATCATCCATAGATCCAACTCATTTTAGAATCCTTTCTCATAGTGAGGCAGAAACTACTCACTTTCAGCAGAATCTGATTTTTCAATCTCATCTTCCTTTTTGATAAATATTTAAATATATTTGTTTTCATACAAATGTTTGTGCCATTGTGTGTTGCTATCATTTACATAATTCACATTAATTAAATCTATTGCCTATTAAAAGTATAACAGAAGCTACTAATGGCTAGAACCATTACTTTGGCCTCCCTGTGGAGTTTTTTGGTTGGCCTTTCATCTTTTATGGTATTACTAAATTGATGTTTGTTTGCTTGCTTGCTTGCTTGCTTGCTTGCTTGCTTAATTTGCCACCATCTTGCCACATCTTGGGTGTCTTACAATAGTGAACATAAAATTATTTTAAAAAATAAATATAATCACATCAGTTGTGACCCAAGAACTGTAATCTTAAACAAAATTACATTAAGCAAGGTACATTAATGTTCCTGATATTTGAATACACATGAAACACAAAATAAAGGAATATAGAAATGCCTGTGTTATCTATAAAGGTACCTTGATTAAAAATAAACATTCAGCTGAGAAAAATAAAATTATATATGACTGCTAGAAGATATTTAAAAATAAAACTTTCCAAATAATTCTATCTCTGTGATTTTTCAAAACAACATTTACTATGTACAAGGTTCAGTTCTGTTTCAATTCTGGATTTGACATGAAAGAATGCTGACATTTACCTGAAAAACATACCAAGAGAAAAGTCTGGCATCCAATAGTAGAAACTAAAAATGGCATAGAACTATTGCAATGAATGGAGAGGATCACAAAGAAGATCTTGGAAAGGAGAGAGATGTTCAAAAAAAGCACCCTACACTCTTTGTGAGTTTACACAAAACATTTAGCCAAATCAGTTAAATAACTAATCCCTATATTGGCACAAGTTGGTTAGGACCTTGGGTAGGCTGTTGTTAGTTTATTTAAATGCATATAAAATCTTAGGCTCTTGCGTATTTTAATGTACATACAGTTTTGTTATTTAACAAGTAATGCAAACGTAAAAGATAGACTAATTTAGTAATCATATTTAATATGTTATATGAAACTGGATCTGCCTTGGAAGAAGTCTTTGAGTTGGCAACTATTCTCTGAAATGAAACAAGCATTTTGCTATATTGATTTCCACAATTGGGAGGTGTCTTCGCATGTTGTGAATGCTAAACAGAAAAACACATATATACCGATGGAGCTCTTGATTCATGGCAATGTGAATATTGGATATGCATTTCTTGTACCAAGACCCAAATATCACATTAACTTAATTATTTCATTTCCAATCTCACTGAACTCACCATATCAATGGCATTGTAATGTGGTTGAAGAAATCAAGAAAGGAAGCACTACCAATTTACTGTTCACTCCAGTAGGTGGCCAATTGACATATCTAACTTGTAGAAGGAGGAAAAGGCATATTTGTGGTCTATGTCCATATCTGATAAAATCTGAAATTTTATCACCAGAGCCACCTTTCTTTTTCATCATTTTAGAAACCAAGAAGGACATCTATACCTTTAGGTGACTCTTAACTCACTTAGCAATGTTGATATATCTTCAAGCACTCATAATGAAACAAGCCAGGCATGTAAAAGAAAGATAAGCCTAGTGAGCATAAAAGTACCTGAAATCTCTCAAATGCTTTTATAATATAACTTAACAGTTTATTTACAACTATAAAGTTAAATCTATAAGCCAAAAGGTAGATGGAATAGAAACTCCCCCAGAAAGAAGCAAGTTCAGTTCTCTAGCTAAGTGCTGAAAATCATGGGCTGTTGAGTGTATTATTACCATAGAAGAGAAAATGATCGCAATCACAGCCCTATTTGTACTACTACAGTGGAAGAGGATTTTTTTTTCTGAGATGTAATGAGATGGCACTATGCCTACTGGCAGGGTCATTCACAGAAGAGACAAACAAGTCAAATCAGCAGCCATGACCCCATGCCAACCCTTCAAAGTAGTCCAGGTCAGAAAATAGACTCTACAAGATATACCGGAAGTCTTTTGACATTGAAAGTCTGACTGTCAAATCAAATAAAATCTTTATTATGGTCATAGACCAGTGTAAGAAGCCAAGCTTTGTTTTCCTCTTCCTCCCTTCTGGACACCAAAGAGTCAAGGCAAAGTCAGCTTGACTTTCTGTTTGTTTTTGGGGTTTAAAGAATGTTTTGTAATAGTCGTTTGCATAGTTTCTTCAAGGGCATCTCTCTATACAACATGATCCAAGTTCTTTCTTTTTGTTGTGTGTTTGTGACAGGTGCAACATATAATAATACTCCCTTCTTTCCCACTTCCCCACCTGCAAGCTCCCTCATGCACTGGACTTCCTTTTCATTTCTGATCTTTTATTAATGGCAGAACCTAAAGGGCTGATCCTGCAACAAATAAAACTTTCTGAAAGTTTGGTTCCAGATGAAGGGAGTTATTGATACAATTCAACACTGCATACACTAGCTTTTAGTACCCACTTGGCTTACTGATTCCCAGGGACACCAGTCCCAAGCAGAGGAACTGAAACTGTTTATGTCCAGGATGTGACTGTCTTCAAATATCTTCTCAGCCCTCCATCTGACAATAATAACTCTGCAGTATTGTTCAATCTATTTGATGTAAACCAGTGGTGGGATTAAAATTTTCTACTACAGGTTCTGTGGGTGTGGCTTGGTGGGCGTGGCATTGCTTGGTGGGTGTGGCAGTGAAAAGATACTGTAAAAATCTCCATTCTCTCCCCACCCCACCCCACTAACCTGCTTCCCAGCTCCGTTCTCCATTCTCCTGTGCAGGACAACAAAGGAAGTCCCAGCTGATTCGGAGGCAGAGAATAGATGGGGGTAGAGCCAGTCAGAGGTGGCATTTGCCGATTCTTCAAACTCCTCAAAATTTCCACTACCGGTTCTCCAAACTATTCAAAATTT